>JAJOOO010018493.1:0-30527 GCA_029582685.1 Solanum piurae | reverse complement strand
ACTGGCCTATGTGGTTGGTTTGCTGAAGCTTGTGAGTTGTTTGATGTATTGTATTGATATATACCTGCATTTAGTTTTGGTATAGATATCATGGTGGCCTCGACGGCCCAATCAGGACTTATGTGCTAGTTGGCTATTTATTTATATGATCTCCTGGGAGTAGCTGTTTCTTTTATAGATCAGTTGGCAGGGGCCTTGTCGGCCGATGGCTTAATTTTAAGCCGAGATATACTTGTTTGATTTCTTTATTGCGTGTGGCTGCCATGCGCTTGTAGCAAATGGTTCAGCAGGGTCGGCTTGGGCCTGAGTTTTGGCATTAGGAGCCAGTTGTGCCCCTTGAGTTTGGGGTGTGACATAATTATACTAACCCACTTTAATCATTTCTCAATCATGTTTGTCTCCAATGATTAGGCTAATTATTATAAGGTCTAATTATTTATGGCAGCACCAAGTTTTAAGTAGTAATCATGAGAAATAAGGTTAAGAAGATAACTATTATCATTTTCAGCGAAGTTCAATTAATTTATACCCAATGCATTTATTTCTCAAGTCTCCGAGCCACGATAAAAAATGACTACTTTTGGTTGTCTTCCTCCCAAATTTACCCTAGTTTTCTACTCTTTTAGTTGCTAAACGCATGCATCAACAAGAATAAGAGAATAGGATTGACCCACACCTTTTAATTCTCTTTATTATTATTATTATTATTATTATTATTATCTTTATTATTATTATTATTATTATGATTATGATTATGATTATTATTATTATTATTATTATTATTATTATTATTATTATTATGATTATTATTATTATTATTATTATTATTATGATTATTATTATTATTATCATTATTATTATTATTATTATTATTATTATTATTATTATTATTATTATTACTATTATTATTATTATTATCATTATTATTATTATCATTATTATCAATATCAAGATTCTTTATTAGATCTTTTTTCACTTCTTCCATGTATAAGGCTATAGCCTCTGATCTGGATATAACTCCCTTCTTCATGTAAAGTTTTCTTGAAATCTGCTTAAAGGGACTGAGAGAATCTTCACGTGGTTCAAATATTTCTTGAACATGATATTTATTTATCTTATCATTTATTAAATCTAAAATCTCCTGACCATGAACTTTACCTTCAAGTTCTTTGTTAATTAATTTACTCCAAAACTTCGTATAAAAAGTTCGATGTAAACAAGGGAATCCTTCAAAAGTATTATTTACTTCTACATTTCATTTCATAATCCAAGGGATTGAGAACTCTATAAAAAAGTACATTACTGTCATTCCCTCGAAAAAGATATTTTCTTGCTCCATACTAATAAGTTTTGGAGATATGTCTACCCATTCTGCATATAAGCTTTTATATTGATCTGGTAGGATTTTTATTGAAGTCCGTATAACGTCCACCATTTACAAAATCAATTTGAAATTGGCTGAGTAAAGACATTAGAACAAATCTTTATAAACCATGAATGTTTTTTATTAGAGTTTTCATATAACAGAGCTTTATTAAAGTTGTCAACATAGTCCCAGTAATTATACTTAATTGCGACCTTTTGTTCCGGATGGATATAATCATTTTCCTTTAAGGAGCTCATTCTCCATTCTTCAGGAGTAATAATCTTTTTGATGATAATCTTGGAAAAGTTATAAACTTTTCTCGTATTAGTAGGGTAAAAGTGCAAGAATTCTGCTGACCCTGTTGCGGAGAGTATTATCTCATAATGCATCCTGTGTTTATACGCAGTCATAGTATAACAGACTGAATCTAAATACCTGGCCATTAATTACCACGGATCATGTTTCCATCGTAAATCATTGTGTTCTAGAAGAAGTATGACTTCCTTTTTATCATTTTGGTCAAATACTTCTGTTCACTCTTCATCCGCTAGAATTGTGGAATAAGTGTGATAAGTATGATCCTCAGATTGCTTGGATTGCATAAAATCCATGAGTTCCTTATACATAGGGTGACTTGTATCAATACCACTTGTAGAGGCAACATTATTAGTGGCTACCAATTGTTTGTTGCCATGTTGGACTAGGATATGACCTCTTCCTCCTTGTGCTCTTTCTCCTCCTCTTCCCCATCTCAAAGGGGGGGGGGGATGATGGTCTCAGCCTGAAATTCAAAAATAATAATTAATCTAAGTATTATCTAGTAAGAAAATCTGGAAGACTATTATCTTCTCCCTTTTTATAATGAATCTCGAAAGCAAAAGGGGCTAATAAAGCTTGCTACCTTGCAAACATTTGTTTAGAATCATCATGTTTACAATCTTTATTAAACATAAATTTTGCTCCTTGGCAATCAATTTTTGTTAAAAACTTTTGATTATAAAAATCACCCTGGAATTTCAGAACACTTTTAACTATAGCCAAAATTTCTTTTGCTACAGTGGCATAGTTTTTCTAGGCTGCATTCCATTTCCAGAATAGAATTGGACAATATAATGCCGCTTATTATCAGGGCAGTATTGTGTTAGAACACCACCATATCATATATCTGAAGCATCGGTTTCCACTATTTTTTCCCAATTTGGATTGGTCAATGTAAGGCATGGAAGGTTTTTAACCTTTTCCTTAATCTTTTTTACAGCTTTAGTATGATCACTTGACCAAGCTTTAGGGTTGTTCTTAAGCCTGTCATAAAGTATTGTTGTATCCATAGCTAAATCCTTTATGAAAGGAGCAACATAATTTAGACTTCTAAGAAAGAAATCTCTATAGTTATGTTTTATTAGTAATAATATCAGGAAATTTAGATGCAAATTCTATACTCCTATTAATAGGGCTAATATTACCCTTTTCAATATTATGACCCAAAAACCTGACTCTTGCTTGAAATAAAGCCATTTTAGGACTAGAAATTACTAAGCCATTTTGGATAATAATTTTCTTGAATATATTAAGATGTCTAAAATGAGTATCAATATTTTTGAAAATACTATAATATCATCTATATAAACTATAATAAAATTACTATATGGCATGAATATATCATTCATGATTTTTTGAAATTCTGATGGAGCGTTCTTTAGTCCAAAAGGCATAATGTTCCATTCATATTGACCCATAGGGACATTGAATGCATTTTTAAATCTATCTGACTCCGTTATCTGGATCTCCCAATAACCTAATTTCAAGTCAAATATAGAAAATATTATGGCATCATAAACCCTGTCTAATAAATCCTTCTTATTAAGAATAGGATACCTGATCCATTAGAGTGCTTTATTAAGCCGTTTATAATTGATAACTAACCTGAGAGCACCTTTTTCTTGTTCCGCATGTTTATTAACATAGAAGGTTGTGCAAGACCAATGTGACTTGGAATGCCTTATAAGGCCTTTCTAAAGCAATGACTCAATCTCTTTTTTACATAATTCTAGATAATCAGAGTTCATCTGGAAAGGTCTAGCTTTTGTAGGGATATTATCCTCAATAAAGTCATCCTCATATGGAAGGCTTACCACATGTTTCTTTCTATTCCAAAAAGCATTAGGATGATCTCCGCAAATTTCCAAGGAGAACTGATTATGTAGTATAAGAATCTTATCCTGCAATTTAGGATTCTGGAGAATATTATCGATATCAATACTATTGATCTCACCTTTGATAAAGTTTACCTGATTATTTTTTAAAATCATTTTTGAAGTTAATTCATTAATCATCCTCGTAAACGGTTTAGTAATAAACTCAAGTATAAAAGGTTTATTATTCCAAGTACCAACAATCTTCTCATTATCCAAATAAGTAAGAGAAAAAATGTCATTGATAAATGAGACACCCAAAATAATCTGGTTAGTGATATCTTTCAATAAAACAAAGCTTTGAGGGACACAATATTTTCCTTCACAAATAAAAACTTTGGGTAGTTTAAATTCAATATTCATTTTACTTCCATTTTAAGAACGAAGACTATGAGTAGTTTTATGAAAATATCTTGAAGGTATTAATCCTTCTTGAATATAATTTAAATCTGTTGCACTATCAATAAGCGCAATAAGTTCTTTTTTATAATTGTAATCTATTAAAAGAGTTATTTTCGTATAAAACTTTTGAGAAGTAAAAGCTTTTAGACTTTGTAGAAAATCACCTTATGAATTACCAAAATTCAGATTTTTAAGAAAATCAAGGTTATTGCTTTCTCCTTCGCAAGAGGAAGGAGATGCTGAGTTATTACTCGAAGCCTTTCGAGTTTCAAAACTATCAAGTCGAACTTCTATAATGACATTCTTTTCCTTAAGCCTTTGAATGTCTTCTTTGAGATTATTAATCCCTTGTTTCAGATCATTGATCGTAGTAGGGGTACTTATAAGTTTCCTTCTTTCATGTAAGATGTTTTGAACTTCGGCCATGGTATATGAACCTTCTTTGGTTGGAATCTCTTCTACTATATCATTCTTAGAGGTAGATGCAGTATTACTGATCTTATCAATTATCTGAGCTCTTATCTCCGGATCTTTTATCGTTTGTAAGAGTTCTATGATTTTGTCATTATCAATGACATTGATACCCATTTCCTTAAACTGGGAGTAGATCTTATAAATATCATCTACTTCTTCTTCCTCTTCCTTGTCACATTTCAATCCTTGTTGACAAGGTAAGCAATCTTCTTCGGAAGACATATAATCTTCCTGGTGAAGAGCTTTGAGATCTTCACTAGTAGAGGATCCTTCTTGGCTGCTATAATCTGATTCTGGTTTTCCTGAATCAGTGTTTAGCATTAATTTATAGAGAGAATCTTTCAAACTCTCTTCTATGTCAAGGCTTTTAATTTTTGTCTTGACTCTGCAATCCTTTGCATAATGACCAAATCTGCCACATTTGTGGTAAGTATCAGACTTATCATATCTACGTTTAGATTTATAAAAAAAATTCATTTTTTCTACCTTCAGCTCTTCGTTCTTTTCTTTCAATTCTCTTCCTCTTCCATTTTTATAATCTTTTCCATATCTGCTCTTGGAAGAGTGCTTTTCCTTCTGCTTCTCTTTTCTATCCTTGGAAGCATCTTTGGGGATATCTAGAGCAAATTGCTCACAAAATTCTCCCCATTGTTGTCTTTCATTAAGACGGTGCTTTTTAATCTGTTGATTCAACTTGATTTCACTGCATAAGGCAATTCCTTCCTGCACATAAGAACTTATCAATTTTCCATCAGTATAATCATCATAATTTATATTAATACCATCGCCTCTGAGTATTTCCTCACTCTTTCTGTGAATAGGGACGGTAATCCATCTATAAATTTGGATATCCAACGAGTGCTATTACACTCTGGTAGTTCCATAACCCTGCATAAGAAAACATCTTTGTAGAATCTGAAGGATGTAAGTGACTTACACCTCATATTTTGAAGCAAGGTTCTAATGGTTTCACTATTATCCGACCATCTTCCTGAAAAATGTTTTATAATATTAAGAACCAAAGTATAAACAACATTCTGGGTCGCCTCTTGTCCTTCCTGCTTAACTGCTTGAAGAATGTTATCCCTTTGTTGTTGATTGAGATAGTTATCCCACCAGCCTTTTAATTGGCCTGTAAATCCTACAGTTATCATATCTGCAATGGTCTTATCAGAATTCTTGTTAGTCTTGCAGATAGTACTGTACATTAGCATCCTATGCACAGTTGTATAAATTTGCCTATATGTATACCCATCTATGTTCCATTCATATATTTCTTTCCCATTATAACTATTGGTTATAATATGTTCATGATCTTTCATGAGTACATCTTGGGGAGTAGGTCGAGGATAGTAGTACATCCTTTGAACTGGTTTTCTGGCATATTTTTCTGAGATTTTATTAATCTCATAAAAAAACTCCATTTTTTTTCTACTTTCTCCTTCCAAAAGGTTATTAACCTTTGAGGGTTTTAGGTTATTACCTTTGAAAGTCTTTTCCAGAAAATTCTCCAGATCGAAGAAATATTTCAACTTAAAATCTCCAATTTCTGGAGGAGGTTGGATGTTGTGTTGAGCCACTTTACCGTTTCCTTTATAATCAAGGTTAAGATGAGAGAAAAGTTTATCAACTCTATCATGCAAAGAAACAATATGTTCGCCTATTATGCTCATATAATAATTAGCATAATTATTCTGCTTAATCAGGGCATTGATATGTAAAGTAGTGACTAAAGCAGTATCATTTTCAAATAATTTTGAAGAAGCATTAAAATTAATAATTTTATCATTTTTATTAATTTGAAAGGATTGCAATGGGGGGAATACTGATTTAGTGACTTCTCCATTACTTAGAGTAAAATCTCTTTCTATGATGGAAATAAAGTTATGAACATGTTTGCACATAAACCAAGGGACAAAAGATATGATCACATTTTTTCCTGATTCCATCAAATCATTATAAAATTCTTCTTGAAAACTCTTTTGTTCTTCTTTATTAAAATTCTTGAAGAACTATTTTCGAAAAGGTTTCCATTTAGACTTTTGATATTCTTTAGAAATCTTTTCTCTTGCCGGTGATCCCGGACTAAAGTCAATAGGTTTTTCAGACATCATAAAAACCATTTATTTAGTTACCCCATTTGGGAAATTCATTTCAGATTCAGTTATATCTAAATCCGAGTTGGGCCTGGGAATAGCTCTAGAAATATTATCTCTATCAATTTTTATATTATCGCATCTATAATTTTCTCTAATATGAGAAGTAGATCCTCTAGAAGGGACATGTACAATATAATCAACAGGAGAGATATAAGATGAATCGGATCTAGTTAGTCTAGAAGACAAACTTCGATTATCAAATTTTTTAGGCAAAACGATAGAGTCAGAAAATCTAATTTTTACAGTTCCATCATTCAACTGATTAATTTCTGAAATCTCATCGTTAATATTAATTTTAGGAGGGGCTGCTCCTTCAATAACCCATTCTTGTAGAAAATCAATTTCTTCCCACTTGATAGGTCGTCTGGTTACAACCTTAGACTTCCCAAAATTAGTTTCTATTAAAATAGTCTTATTTTTAAAATCAATCAGTTTACACATAGGATTTAAAGTGTGTAAAAGTTTATAATAAATTCTATAACAAATACAAACAACTTCAGTTCCAGGCATATAATCATAACCATGAAGTTTAACATTTAACATCAGAGAACTAAGAGAATTATCATCCTGCAAAGAAATCTGTAAATTAGGGTAAGCATTAAAATAAATTGGTCCATAGGCAAGACTAGTTTGAATCATCCCTTTAAGAGACTTCTTCCAGTTGTGATTTATACCGTCTCTTAAAGCTGCTATAAAACTTTCAAGTAGACCACGTAAAGTAAGGGGCTTAAATGCCTCATGTACTAAGCCAATATGCATAAAATGGTATATATCCCTATAAGGGGCCAAATCATTATCAGATAATAATCTAAATGTCTGATGATCACTATCAATAGTGATAGTTTCCTCTATGATTTTAACCACCTGTTTGAGACCAAGTTTCTCAAAAGTTCCCATCTGATATATGATTCTAGGGGGTATCTTGGGTATAGTCCACTTATTAAGTAGATCTAGGTGTTGCGGTATATCATACTCTTCATTTCTACTATTTTTAACAGTAGATCTTCCTCTTATGATATTCATAAGTAAACAACGTGTTGAACTATATCACATATATATACTAAAAGTTTGTGGCTCTGATACCATCACGAAACGGATCGCTCAGCAGACTTAAGGGACATTTACAAATCATAACTAATCTAGACCAAGGGTTTATGAAATCTTGCTACTATCCGGGTCCTCCTGGGTACGCCCTCCACATGGGTAATCCAAGGGATCTCTTCACAACGCCTTTCATAAACCATGCCTAAGCACGCCTGGATTACTTAAATTTGACCTTAGTACTATTGTTCAATTCATATATGTCATAAACACAATCGCCATCTACTTGTAGTACCTTAGTATGATAAAGTTCAACACTAAAAGTCTAGCCTATCATTTAGGCTAAATACATAAAAGAAAGTAAGAGAAGACAAGTACCTGGAGACGAGCTCCACACCCGTTGATGTACAAACCAAATTCCAAACTTGTTTATTTAAACTTCAAAGGAAATTTTACAACTAGAGAGACAATAGAGAGAGAGAGGTGGTTTCTAACCTGCCTCTTAACTAGAACTTACGCCTCCTTATATAAGGATCTAAAAGGGTAAAAAAGTAAAAATGCTTATGGCCTACACTTTTTACAATGGCCAATAATAAAAGGATTAGACCGACAATTGCATGTGGTTTCTCCACTAAAATATATGGCCGACATAACTTTCGACGCCTATACTTATCTTTATTAAAGATGCTTTTCCTTTATTAAAGTTGGTTGTCTTCTTGCATTTTTGTGGGGCCTTCTATCATGCTTTCCCTTTTCCTTTGCAAGTGGCCTTGTCGGAGGATTCCTCCACTTGCTCTTGGAATTTTTTGAAAAGGGCATCAATAACAATTTCTTTTGTGCTATGATCACTTTGGGCCTCACCTGCCATACACGTTTCATCATCTTGATTGGTGTGAGTTGCTGAGGTCATGGAGATATCATCTCCGATATCAATATCAAGATTCTTTATTAGATCTTTTTTCACTTCTTCCATGTATAAGGCTATAGCCTCTAATATGGATATAACTCCCTTCTTCATGTGAAGTTTTCTTGAAATCTGCTTAAAAGGACTAAGAGAATCTTCTTGTGGTTCAGATATTTCTTGTACATGATATTTATTTATCTTATCATTTATTAAATCTAGAATCTCCTGACCATGAACTTTACCTTCAAGTTCTTTGTTAATTAATTTACTCCAAAACTTCGTATAAAAAGTCCGATGTAAACAAGGGAATCCTTCAGAAGTATTATTTACTACTACATTCCATTTAATAATCCAAGGGATTGAGAACTCTATAAAAAAGTACATTACTGCCATTCCCTCGAAAAAGATATTATCTTGCTCCATACTAATAAGTTTGGGAGATATGTCTACCCATTCTACATATAAGCTTTTATACTGATCTTGTAGGATTTTTATTTAAGGTTCGTATAACGTCCACCATTTACAAAACTAATTTGGTATTGGCTGAGTAAAGATATTAGCACAAATCTATATAAACCATGAATGTTTTTTATTAGAGTTTTCATATAACAGAGCTTTATTACAACAAGAGAGACAATAGACAGAGAGAGAGGGGATTTCTGAAAACCTGCCTCCTAACTAGAACTTACGCCTCCTTATATAAGAATCTAAAAGGCTAAAAAAGTAAAAATGCTTATGGCCTACACATTTTACAATGGCCAATAATAAAAGGATTAGACTAACAATTGCATGTGGTCTTTTCCACTAAAATATATGGCCGACATAACTTTCGGCGCCTATACTTATCTTTATTAAAGATGTTTTTCCTTTATTAAAGTTGGTTGCCTTCTTGCATTTTTGTGGGGCCTTCTATCATGCTTTCCCTTTTCCTTAGCAGGTGGCCTTGTCGGAGGATTCCTCCACTTGCTCTTGGAATGTTTTGAAAAGGACATCAATATCAATTTCTTCTGTGCTATGATCACTTTGGGCCTCACCTACCATACACGTTTCATCATCTTGATTGGTGTGAGTTGCTGAGGTCATGGAGATATCATCTCTGATATCAATATCAAGATTCTTTATTAGATCTTTTTTCACTTCTTCCATGTATAAGGCTATAGCCTCTGATATGGATGTAACTCCCTTCTTCATGTGAAGTTTTCTTGAAATCTGCTTAAAGGAACTGAGAGAATCTTCTTGTGATTCAGATATTTCTTGAACATTATATTTATTTATCTTATCATTTATTAAATCTAGAATCTCCTGACCATGAACTTTACCTTCAAGGTCTTTGTTAATTAATTTACTCCAAAACTTTGTATAAAAAGTCCTATGTAAACAATGGTATCCTTCAGAAGTATTATTTACTTCTACATTCCATTTCATAATCTAAGGGATTGAGAACTCTATAAAAAAAGTACATTACTACCATTCCCTCGAAAAAGATATTATCTTGCTCCATACTAATAAGTTTGGGAGATACGTCTACCCATTCTGCATATAAGCTTTTATATTGATCTGGTAGGATTTTTATTGAAGTCCGTATAACATCCACCATTTACAAAACCAATTTGGAATTGGCTGAGTAAAGACATTAGCACAAATATTTATAAACCATGAATGTTTTTTATAAGATTTTTCATATAACAGAGCTTTATTAAAGCTGTCAACATAGTCCCAGTATTTATACTTAACTGCGACCTTTTGTTCCGGATGGATATAATCATTTTCCTTTAAGGAGCTCATTCCCCATTCTTCAGGAGTAATAATCTTTTTGATGATAATCTTGGAAAAGTTATAAACTTTTCTCGTATTAGCAGGGTAAAAGTGCTGGAATTCTACTGACACTGTTGCTGAGAGTATTATCTCATAATGCATCCTGTATTTATACGCAGTCGTAGTATAACATACTGAATCTAAATACCTGGCCATTAATTTCCACGGATCATGTTTCCATCATAAATCATTGTGTTCTAGAAGAAGTATGACTTCCTTTTTATCATTTTGGTCAAATACTTCTGTTGACTCTTCATCCGCTAGAATTGTGGAATAAGTTGGAGGAGTATGATCCTTAGATTGCATAAAATCCATGAATTCCTTATACATAGGGTGACTTGTATCAATACCACTTGTAGAAGCAACATTATTAGCGGCTACCAATTGTTTGTTGCCATGTTGGACTAGGAAATGACCTCTTTCTCCTTGTGTTCTTCCTCCTCCTCTTCCCCTTCTCGAAGGGGGGGGGGGTATGATGGTCTCATCCTGAAATTCAAAAACAATAATTAATCTAAGTATTATCTAGTAAGAAAATCAGGAAGACTATTATCTTCTCCCTTTTTATAATGAATCTCGAAATCAAAAGGGGCTAATAAAGCTTGCCACCTTGGAAACATTTGTTTAGAAACATCATGTTTACAATCTTTATTAAACATAAATTTTTCTCTTTGGCAATCAGTTTTTATTAAATACTTTTGATTATAAATATCACCCTAGAATTTCAGAACACTTTTAACTATAGCCAAAATTTCTTTTGCTATAGTGGCATAGTTTTTCTGGGCTGCATTCCATTTCTCATAATAGAATTGGACAATATAATGCCGCTTATTATCAGGGCAGTATTGTGTTAGAACACCACCATATCCTATATCTGAAGCATCGGTTTCCACTATTTTTTTCCAATTTGGATTGGCCAATGTAAGGCATGGAAGGTTTTTAACCTTTTCCTTAATCTTTTTTTACAGCTTTAGTATGATCACTTGACCAAGCTTTAGGGTTGTTCTTAAGCCTGGCATATAGTACTGTTGTATCCATAGCTAAATCCTTTATAAAAGGAGCAACATAATTTAGACTTCCAAAAAATCTCTGTAGTTGTGTTTTATTAGTAATAATATCAGGGAATTTAGATGCAAATTCTATACTCCTATTGATAGGGCTAATATTACCCTTTTCAATATTGTGACCCAAAAACCTGACTCTTGTTTGAAATAAAGCCATTTTAGAAATGAAAATTACTAAGTCATTTTGGATAATAATTTTTTTGAATAAATTAAGATGTCTAAAATGAGTTTCAATATTTTTTGAAAATACTAAATTATCATCTATGTGAATTTTAAAAAATAATGAATGATATATTCATGCCATATAGTAATTTTATTATAGTTTATATCATCTATATAAACTATAATAAAATTACTATATGGCATGAATATATCATTCATGATTTTTTTAAATTCTGATGGAGCGTTCTTTAGTCCAAAAGGCATAATGTTCCATTCACATTGACTCATAGGGACATTGAATGTGGTTTTAAACCTGTCTGACTCCGTTATCTGGATCTGCCAATAACCTGATTTCAAGTCAAATTTAAAAAATATTATGGCATCATAAACCCTGTCTAATAAATACTTCTTATTAGGAATAGGATACCTGATCCATCGGAGTACTTTATTAAGCGGTTTATAATTTATAACTAACCTGGGAGCACCTCTTTCTTGTTCCGCATATTTATTAACAAGGTTGTGCAAGACCAAGGTGACTTGGAATGCCTTATAAGGCCTTTCTAAAGCAATTACTCAATCTCTTTTTACATAATTCCAGAGATTCAGAGTTCATCTGGCAAGGTCTGGCTTTTGTAGAGATATTATCCTCAATAAAGTCATCCTCATATGGAAAGCTTACCACATGCTTCTTTCTATTCTAAAAAGCATTAGGATGATCTCCGCAAATTTCCAGGTAGAACTGATTCTGTAGTATAGCAATCTTATCCTGCAATTTAGGATTCTGGAGAATATTATCGATCTCAATACTATTGATCTCACCTTGATAAAGTTTACCTGATTATTTTTTAAAATCATTTTTGAGGTTAATTCATTAATCATCCTCGTAAACGGTTTAGTAATAAACTCAAGTATAAAAGGTTTATTATTCCAAGTACCAGCAATCTTCTCATTATCCCAATAAGTAAGATGAAAAATGTCGTTGATAAATGGGATACCCAAAATAATCTGGTTAGTGATATCTTTCACTAAAGCAAAGCTTTGAGGGACACAATTTTTTCCTTTACAAATAAAAGCTTTGGGTAGTTTAAATTCAATATTCATTTTACTGCCATTTGCAGAATGAAGACTATGAGTAGTTTTATGAAAATATCTCGAAGGTATTAATCCTTCTTGAATACAATTTAAATCTGTTGCACTATCAAAAAGCGCAATAAACTCTTTTTTATAATTGTAATCTATTAAAAGAGTTATTTTCGTATAAAACTTTTGAGAAGTAAAAGCTTTTAGACTTTGTAGAAAATCACCTTTTGAATTACCAAAATTCAGTTTTTTAAGAAAATCAAGGTTATTGCTTTCTCCTTCGCAAGAGGAAGAAGATGTTGAGTTATTACTCAAAGCCTTTTGAGTTTCGAAACTATCGAGTCGAACTTCTATATTGACATTCTTTTCCTTAAGCCTTTGAATGCCTTTTTTGAGATTATTAATCTCTTATTTCAGATCATTGATCGTAGTAGGGGTACTTATAAGTTTCCTTCTTTCAAGTAGGAGGTTTTGAACTTCAGCCATGATATATGAACCTTCTTTGGTTGGACTCTCTTCTACTATATCATTCTTAGAGGTAGATGCAGTATTACTGATCTTATCAATAATCTGAGTTCTTATCTCCGGATCTTTTACCGTTTGTAAGAGTTCTATGATTTTGTCATTATCAATGACATTGATACTCATTTTCTTAAACTGGGAGTAGATCTTATAAATATCATCTACTTCTTCTTCCTCTTCCTTGTCACATTAAATCCTTGTTGACAAGGTAAGCAATCTTCTTCGGAAGACATATAATCTTCCTGGTGAAGATCTTTGAGATCTTCACTAGTAGAGGATCCTTCTTGGATGCTATAATCTGATTCTGATTTTTCTGAATCAGAGTTTAGCAGTATTTTATATAGAGAATCTTTCCGACTTTCTTCTATGTCAAGGCTTTTAATTTTTTCCTTGACTCTGCAATCCTTTGTATAATGACCAAATCTGCCATATAGTAATTTTATTATAGTTTATATCATCTATTATTATTATTATTATTATTATTATTATTATTATTATTATTATTATTATTATTATTATGATTATTATGATTATTATGATTATTATGATTATTATTATTATTATTATTATTATTATTTATTATTATTATTATTACTATTATTATTATTATTATTATTATTATTATGGATTGAAATTACCAATTAACCATGACTAAAAGGAATGAAACTCTTCTTGAGGAACTTCAAACGACAATGTATCAATTGATCAAGTATATCTGATATATATTTACTACGAAAAGTTCAAGAGAAACCTACTTATCCAAATTCAATTAATCCTTGCTCTTTATGTATACATTTGTTTGTTTCCTTTTCATAGTCATTTGACTTTTGGGTTTTAAAAGATGTGAATGAAAAACGAAGGGTTATGACTTTTCTAAAGAGTTATAACTTTTTTAAAGGGTTGTGACTTTTTCAAATGATTATGACTTTTCCAAAATGTATAACCTAAGCTCTTATCAAAGTAAACCTTCACTGTTATGTACCAAACTATAGAATGATTTATAAATAATATTTAAAATTTTAACAAGATGTATTGATAATCTTGAAATGATAATTCAATTTCAATTAAAAGTGTACTGAAAGAATGACATACCAGATTCTTACTCTTTGGTAGAATAGTATCTTTGTAAATTATATTCTGCCTATTCATTTTGCTCTCTAGAATCACTATATTTTTTAAATTATATTTTAATTAAATTGAGGAGGTTCATCCTTAAAATCATCGTCACTATCAATAAATTTGTTTTAGAGGTAGATGTAGTCTCAACCCATCTTATTTTCGATTTCTGAAATTTATTTAACTACATAGTTTCTTACCTCTATAATTTCATTGCTTTACCTTATTTCCCCATATTCTGACTATCATCGGCACAAATCGTTTCTTCCGGTGGAATTTGTGATATTCCCAAATCAAAATTGAGAAATTGTAAGGGGCCTGATCCTGATACTTGACATGGCATGGTGGCGAAAAAGGGTTGGCATGGATGACTCTGTCAAGGGCCTAGGTGCAGGGTGAATCAATCATGTGGGAAAAGTGTTAGCATTGCTTAGTTGATTTCAAACAAAGTTGGCAAGGCAGTGTCATGAAATGACATGGGCGCTGGAAAGGCAGCAGGCCATGGCATGACATGGGCTCTGGCCGACATCGGTTTTGGGCAAGTTGGCATGTGAAAAAAATACATAGTCTGGTCAAATGCGAGAATATTGAGTTGAGCTAAATTAAAGTATAGACAAATTTGAAGCAAACGCAACAAGAAAACAATGAATGGCACGAGTGAAAGAAAAAAATAGCATGGCCAAGAAAAACGAAGGCAAGGCAGCGGCAGGGCGTTGGCAGTGCGCATGCATGAAAATGGGCGGCAGGATTCAAGCTGACTTTGATCAGGCAATGAATAAACAACGTGTAGACATTGCATTGACGCCAAAAATATGGAGGGAAAAGGTAGCAAGGGGCGAAATTCAGCCAGCCCATGGAACATGCTAAGAACATGCGGTGGTTACCTTTTTGTGACCATTTTTGTCCAGATTCATTGTAGCTTTTATGTTGTTTTTGAATTCGAAATTTGAATTCTTATCAGTTGGGGATGTCAACTGAGGTTTTATTTTAAGGTCCCTTGGTCATGAAAAGTGTAGGATATTTGTCGGAAGACTATGTCATGTAAACAAAAGGCAGCCACATGGTCTATAAGTGTGCAACCTTGGTTTTGAACAAAAATAGAGAGTGAAGAGGGAAGATTACGTCGTGAATTTCACTAAGAAAACTTAGAAGAAACATGAGGGTTTCGATAGTGTCATTGGCAACAATCAACTTATGATTGTGCCTTAGTCGAAGTTGTGACAGAATTGTTGTCATACGAGTGAGATCATTTGTATTGTTTTGATTATTAATATAAAAGTTGGGTTTTCCTGTATTTCTTGTGTGCATTTTACTTGTTGGCATAAAAAATTATTCTAAGGCAAAATAGTAGACATCGTTGAACGTTAGGCAGACTTGACTGCAAAACAGGCTGAGTTAAGTGTGAGACATGACTGTCGCATAGTGGGTTAACCTCTAGCACATAATGTAGGTGAAGTAATCTGTCGTTGTGACGATTGATATCAGAGCACGGCTTAGACTAACTCGATGGCTGGTGGAAATGCAGAATTATGGGAAAGGATAACACGATTGGAAGCACTGATTGGTACAACAAATAATGGGGAGGATTTGGTTGATGTGATCACTCATATTCATGGGGTGAATGCAGAATTAACTTGAAAAATATTTTGAATGTTATAAAACTAATTATTTCAAATCGTTTGAAATTGAAGAAACTCGATGATTAATATATATTGTGGAGGTCCAAAATTGGCTGTCAAAAATTATCCCTTGTTTGACTTGGATTGATGAAAGAAATCCAAGGCAAATGAAATTGACTAATCCAATTTTGGCCGACCACATCTTCATCTTTCGGAAAAAAGGTTTTGGTCAGACTCTAGGAATTATGGCCGAACCCCGGAATCGGGTTTCCTACATATCTCAGGTTATATGAGAATTCAGGCAACTTGTAGTTTGATACGCTTGATTTAACGCACCATTTTGGAAGAATTCAAAAGTTATCCTGATATCGAATTATGAAGAGACCAGAATGCTTGGGAATAAGATTTTAAGAGAGAATGTTAGAATTCAACCTAGTTTTCAACATTGAGCCCGCGTACATATCCCTCAACTTAGGGAATCAGGCTGCTTGTAGTTTGACTCGATCGGTTGAAAAAAAAATCTCTTATGCTAAGATAACCTTCGGTTGGAAAGAGTGACAAAATAAGTCGAGTATGAAAAAGAGACTTGCAACCTCTTAGTCATGAATGTGGTGCACTTCACACCCATAATTAATAACTTACACGGACATAATTTCCAAATCTCTTAATGCATTGTCACTTGGATTGGAAAGTTACCTCCGTTAAAAATCAAAATTTTCCGGATGTGAAATTGGAACCGATAAACCCAAAGAAAAACCCACATGCCTTCTGATAGAGGTACGGTTTGATTATGGTGGAATTCGTTCCTCAGCTCGCATCATAAGAGTTTGATATTCCCCTTCAAATATTTGACATCGGCTTTCTTTAAATTTTACGTTGAGCAAAGAAAGTTTATATCTCATATTTGCAATATAATTCTTTAATGTACTCTTCTTTTGATATGAAGTAATAAGAAATAGATTGATGTAATATGTTGATGGCTCTCTTGATGACGTTCTTGCAAATAAAAATAATGATGATGATTCTTCATTAGTAAGATGACGATAATCCATTGGTAGGATGATGATGATCCATTGGTAGGATAAGGTTGCTACATGATAGGATGATGATGATGCTCCATCGGTAGAATAATGATTAATCATTGATAGGATGACGATAATGATAGGATGACGATGTTGATGTTGATGCTCCATTGATAGGATAATGATTCTTCATTGATAGGATGACGATAATGATAGGACGATGATGTTTCTCCATCGATATGATGATGATGGTGCTCCATTGATAGGATGATGATATTGATGCTCCATTGGTAGGATAGCGATGCTTTATTGATAGGATGACGATAATGATAGGATGATGATGTTGCTCCATCGATAGGATGATGATGATATTAATGCTCCCTTGATAGAATAATGATGCTTCATTGATAGGATGACGATAATCCATTAATAGAGTCATGTTGATCCATCGATAGGATGATTCTACTTCATCGATATGATGATAATGCTTCATCGATAAAATGATGATTGACAATGATCCATTGATAGCATAATACTGATGAAGATCCATTGGTAGGATGATGATAATAAAGATCCGTCGGTAGGATGATGATGATGATGATGAAGATCCGTCAGTAGGATAATGTTGATCCATTGGTAGGATAATGTTGATGAAGATCCGTCGGTAGGATGATGATGTTGATGCTGATGAAGATTCCTCGGTAGGATGATGATGTTGATGTTGATGCTGATGAAGATTCGTCGGTAGGATGATGATGTTGATGCTAATGAAGATCCGTCGGTAGGGTAATGTTAATCCATTGGTAGGATAATGTTGATGATTCATTGGTAGGATAATGTTGATCCATTGGTAGGGTAATGATAATAAAGATCCATCGGTAGGATGATGATATTCCATTGATAAAATAACGATGATGTCCCTCTAGGTGATGGTATTATCTTATTTGATAATACTCTAGGAATGTCCATCCAGGTAGTAAAGACGATGTCCCTTTGGGTAGTTCACATTACCATGTCTGATATCGATGGAATTCATGAATATTCTTCAAACGTTCTTAATGCTGAAAAATGTAATCTCGTGTCATCGAAGATGCTTGTATTTGTTGAGAGTGATGCTTTCACTTGTTCCCATTTTGAACACTTTGTTTTCGTTGTGACTTATGCTTTGTTGGGAATTTAAACGAGGTGTTGTTGCTTGTATTCTAAACTCTTTCTTTTTCTTTTGAAAAACATCAATGACTTTCCTGCATCCATAAAAAATTGTCAGTTTTGGGGAGCTCCTCGTCATTTTGACTTCTAGATATTCGTTGAATGCAAGAATATAATGAACTTGAGGCAATCTTATAGACCTGCATCCATAGAAAAATTATTAGTTTTTAAAATAAACTAATATGTGTTGACTTCTTCAATCACTTGCTCCGTGTCTTGCTATCTTCAATTGATTGCTCTGATCTCTTGCTTCTCGATAGACAAGAAAAAATATTTTATGCAAAAATATTTGAAAAATATAGATAAAATCTTTAAGAAAATGGTTTTCAAAATACTGTAATTGAAAAAGGTCACCGCCAAGTGTCATGTCACGTCAAGCTTAACTGATCATCCTTGGTTCGAAACTTTGGTGTGTCTGATAGCTTATTCTGGAGAATTAAAAAAACCTTAAAGCTTGGGAAATTTCTGACGCGGTCCTCCCTAAATCTACTATAATCGGGAAGTTTTGTAGTTGACTCTGAAATCCAATTATGCGGAAGATTGTTGAAGTTGACTATGAACTTTAACGATGTCAGAGATCATTTGAAGTTAATTTTTAAACTTCTAATCATTCTTGAAATATTCAAAATTGACTAGAAACTTCTAGTGATGCTTGAAGAAATTTTTGAGGCTATCCTAAAAATTTCTGTCCCAGTTAGATGTCTTAGAGTATCTCGAACTGTTGATGAATGAATCCTGGAATTTTTGAGATCTTCTAAAAAATTCTATCCCAGTTACAATTCTCAATGTAACTTCAGTCTTGACTTGTTGGAGAGATCTTCCTCTTGAGAATTTTTGAGTCCCTCTCAAAAATTCTGTGCCAATTTCTATTGTAAAGAAAAATAAAAATCTTACATGAGATATGACCGACTGTTGTGGCGCCTACGTATCCCATTGAGGAAGGAATCAGGTCAAACGTAGTTCCCCATCGAGGATCAATAGAAATAGGAAAATTTAACTAAGGAAATGACCGAGGCCGACATAGGCCACCTACATATCTCATTCTTGAGAATTCAGGTCGAAGGTAGTTCAGATAAAAAAAGAAAACACATTAAAAGGGATAAAGGGGTGATCGAGGCCGACATAGGCCGCCTACGTATCTCATTCTTGAGAATTCAGGTTAGACGTAGTTCATTACAAAGGGATAAATTCTAAGCATAAATGATTACAAGCAAATAAAGGCGGTTACAAGGAAAAGATAAAAATCAATTCTTCAAACATGTTATTATTTGATAGCATTTAAGTAGATCAATAACTTGTGAGATCCAATGTTCATGCTTGACTATGTGATGTCATCAAACAAATGTATCGATGTTTTCTCTAAGCAAACTGATGAGTTCTCTTTCCTATGTTTTTGTCAGATAGGCACCAATTTTGATTTCTTTGATGCGTTTATCATTTTCCTAATTCACTATTCTGATCTCTTCTAAATTCGGCTTATCGTTACTTTCGAAATGTCTCAACTCTTCAACCAGGTGTTTTGGTACCATGATCTTCTCATTGTAGTCCTCAAATTCGTCCGCATCTACCCAATTTTGTTCATTCATCTTGTGACACGACATGCTATTGACAGATTTGAAAATATTTTCACTGAAATCATAGATAGATACTGTCAGATAGTGAATATAAAGCAAGTAAAACAAATTTTCACAATAAAGGGGGCTTCCATTTGAAATAATAAAATATGAACTATGTCCATGACGATTAATCATTTTGCCTTTTTCAAAATATGAGGAGGGAGATTAAAACATAGTGAGGAAAAAATAGACTGAAGGATGGGTCTCGAGCATCATTCGAAATGTAACACCCTGTACATTTCAACATGTATACGACTAAGTTAATACCGATGATAATATTTATACTCGAGAATTAAGGTGGTTATTAAGCTTAAATTTTAGAGTTAAGTGTTAATTTTAAATTAAAAGATTAAAATTTGGAAAATGAGATAAAATAAATGAGGAGCTTGCTTGACTAAATTAAGCTAGCATGTGACAAGTAGGTGCATCACCTACTTAGACTTTTTGACCAACTTAATAAGAGTAAGTAGCTGCATCACCTGCCATAGCTAAATAGATTTAGTAAGAAGAAGTAGCTGCATCACCTAGTTTGACATTTGAGCAGCTTAAAAATGGCCAAGTAGGTGGATCACCTACTTGGCAATTTGTGGACAAAAAATGAAGAAGATAGAGGCGGTGGAGTGCTAGCAATTATAGGGTCATAGTTGGCTCATTTATGTCTTAATTCTTGCATAGAAAAAATGAATTTATCTCCAGGACTCTCTATTTCCCTCAATGATTATCACAGCCACCTCAAAAATACTACATGGGTTCTTGAAGAAACCCTCCTAATTTCCAGCCAAGGTAAGTGGAAACCTTATGGTTTAGCTTGATTGTCCCATGAGATTTCATGTTTTTCATGTTTAAATATGGTGCAGACCTTTCCCTAAGTTGTCTTCTCATGTTTTCTTTGTTATTAAGAGAGTTTCTCTTCTTATTTTGTTCAAGTGTGAAGGGTGATTAAAACTCTTGAAGGAGTACAAGTAAAGAGTACAATTTTCCATAATTTGAGGTAAGGTTACTGCCCTATTTTTTATCACTATAGATATCAGATTGGGTGAGATTTCTCTACGTTTTTTTACTACAAATTCATGAAAAAATTGATCGGGAGCAGCGAGTCAAAGTTTTATTGATTATTTTTAAAAGGTTTGAGGATATCTATATGTGGTGAAGTTTGGAGAAGTACTGGGTGGATGGTTGGGTTTATTAGTGGTAAAAGGCATGGTTTTATTCCTATATATGGTAGTGAGAGTGTTGTTTGTAAGTATGAGGCCGTTGGGAGTGGAAACACCATTTATGAATTGTAGAGGTTTATACCCGCTAGGTGTTCGACATAATGTCGTAGTGGTCCATACTTGACCTATTGACCCGATTGTGATGTAATCAATATATTTTGTAGTTTATCATTTGTATTATTGGCTAGCCTTAAGACATAGTCATGTGAAATGTTTTAGGGAAGAAATGAAGATGCACCATTTGAATTGTGGGTTATGTGGGCGTGCTGCCCCATAGGTGTGTATTTACTATTTTTTGATGTTGTAAATCCCAGGTAGTGTCGGATGACTTCATGGGAGGGTCATAAATGGTGTAAACATGGTGATAATGGAATTAGTGAAGAGAACACCCATTAGTAAAGGGGTTTTGAGCTTGCTGCCCGACTACAGTTTTGGTAAGTCGAAGTGATCGAACCTTGTTTATTAGCTATTAATATTAGCTCTCTTACTTGCCATTAAGGCAGAGTAACGCCTCAAAGTAAAGGCTGATTCGTGGTACTACATAGTGTTGGTTGTGAGACAAGGTATGTAAGGCTATTTGATCTGAGATCTTTTGGCATGAAGTCCTATATTCTGTGTACCAACAAATTGAGATCTCTAAGTGATCCTCATGGTAAAAGATACAATGTGAGGGTGTACAATCTCCAATGTAGCTAATGGTCTTCCTTATACAGTCCAAGTTCTCAAAATATGTCAGACTACTTCTATACGTGTTCATTATCCAATATTTGTGTGTTTATTCTTCCAAGTATTAATTAACAAAGGTACTTTAAACATTAAGTTTCATGAGTTATCGACCAAGTCAAATGAAGTTCATTGAGTCAATTAGATCCTACATTATACATGTTATAGGTTTTTATATGTCGGACACATATTATGTCCATTGTTCATTTTATGTCCCCTTACGTGGAATGTACAACCCTTATTTGGGTTCTGTCACGAGCTTCATTAGTTTGGATGTTTATGCACTCTTTCATTTGATATCGTATACTAAGTGTTTAGCTATCATATCATCTTATATAGTCCTTGCCTCTACATTTGAGAAGTTACAATCTAGACTAAGTGCTAAGTTATCGTATGTCCAAACGTGTTTTAAATGAAGCATCTTGTAAGAAGAATTACTTGCTCAACTGCTATATATCTTATGAATCATTTACTACTTGTAAGGTAGTTGCCACATACCTTCGTGGATCACCTGTATATGTTCTTTGTGCCCAAATGAAGTTCACGAGTCATATAAGTTCCTAAGTAGCACAACAAAGTTACATTTTCTTCGTATATTATTGTTTTCTGCCTCAATTAATTTTCCACATCACTAGTATATAGTCCTATATGTCAAAAGAGTCATGAACATCAAAAGAACAATCTCAAAGATTAAAAAGACAAGGTAAAGTGAATCTATATAATTATGGGTGGTAGCTCAGGGGTTAAATACCTAGCATGGGCCTACCTGATTTCAGTTGAGCTCTTATTTTACATATGGTTACTTTATGCCTCACATATTCAGTACATTCTTTTGTACTGACATCCCTTCTAGGTGATGTTGTTTTCATGCCACAAGTACATGTACTCAAGCTAATAAAATCTCTCAATATAAGCATAGCATACTCAACGACCTTTGGTGAGCTCCAGGATGCTTCAAGGCTTTACCGAGTCTCTAGTATATTTTTGAGATTATATATTAGTTAAGGGGTATGATGGGGTCCTGTCCCGTTATAAGCTAAGTTTCTATCTTGTAGAGGCTTTGTAGACCAATGTCAAAGTGAAGCGTGATTATGTCTTATTTTCTAGTAATTAAGACCTCAACGACCAATCAATTATATCTATTTTGGTCCTATCTATGTTGGTATTTTATCAGGGTATTTTACTTATACTCATCAAATATTTATAACTTCATTTGTTGCATGTATGATAAGCAAGAGTTATATGTTGGTTCCCTCGGGGCTTTAGGGCATCGGGTGCCTGTCCGTCTCAATGAGACTTGGGGTGTGAAAAAAGTGGTATCAGAGAAGGTCATCCTAGAGTGTCTACAAAGCCGTGTCTAGTAGAGCCTTACTTATGAATGTGTTGCGCGCCACATTTATAATTGGGGGGCTGCTTAGACATTTAGGAAATGTGATCTTGTTTTATATTCTAGATCATGCGATTGAGTTAAGTCTTGTAGTATATTCCTAGTACTATCACTATGGCATCAAGATTACACCTACTATGGTTAAGGTTAAAGGTGGTCAAGCGCTAGTATATCCTGAGAGGCAATCTTCAGAGGAACATTTCATTTTATCAAAATTTAAAGAAAGACTTTTATAGGTTTCTACGTTACTTATACCTACAGTTGTAATAGTACCACTTGTATCATCTTGCTTTTTATGAGTGTGATATAGCATGGTCACTAAATGGTTACGTAGTCATAGAGATGGGCTGCATCATTTCCTCATAAAGAATTTTAAAAGAATGTGATTGGTTCTTGAGTCTGTAATCTCCTCAAATATGACTCCTTCAGTGGTTATAGGATATAATCCTATGAAGTACATTCAGTATTTTGTCAGTAATATACATAGAATATTTAGGATTATGTATGTATTAAAAATAGAAGTGGTTGAGCTGGATTTGTATTAGTTAAAATGTGGAATTATCATAGTTCGGTAAGGCATATAACAATTCTATTTGCAAGAGATACTCTTAGTGGTCCGATTGATCCTATATTTTTATTTATCATCCTGTGTATGTCAGGATTGAATTTTAAGATATGCATATAACATGTTAAATTAAATGATTCACTGGGTTGTTAAAGAACTTAGAGGATAAATATTTCCATTGTTTTGTATAAAAGTATACGTGCCCCATCATTATTATGTGTTGGTCATATAAGAACACATGATTAAGGATTTAGGTTGAAAATATTGAGGGGTTAGCCATAAGTTATGATTTATTAGGATATTCAGAGTACATGAACACATAGATTAATCACCAGCAAGAGAATAATTGGTTATATATGAAATAAAGGAGAAAAATATTTGAATACTATAGAATAGTAAAGTTGTTGGGTGGTATAAGAAGGTAACATATGTGATTATTAGAAGAAACATTGGCATAGGCTGTGCCCTTATTACAAAGGATGTTTATTAAGTATTGACGTAACAAAGAAATATCGATTCTTTAATTTTAACCAGCTGCAATGGCATACCTAAAAATATTCTCTGAAAAACTTTACAAATTCTAGTGAATCGGAAATGTCGACTTGAATCGAGAAAAGTCGATTGTATTGTCGTACTTTTGATTTTCGATTGAGATGTAACTCTAATTTCTTTGTTAGAGTTGGAAAAAGATAAAATTTCTCAAAAGTGGGGACCGAACCTTGAAAGGCTACCTACGTATCTCACGAGGGAGAATTCAGGTCAAACGTAGTTCGACTGGCTTGAATCTCATTTTGAGTTGAGATGGCAAATCTTTTCTGATATGAGAGTAATATTTGAAAAATAAAGTTCAAATTTTATTGGGAAAGTAAAGACTCGCAGAGTATTTGGACGCACTTTTGATAGTGACTTGATATTTGTTCTTAGAGGTTCTAAAAATGATTTGAAGAGGAGTGAGCTAGAATATCTCCAAATAGGGCAACATATTCAGACAAGCAATTATAACACATAAATAAATATTGCTTGTTCTAAACATATATGTGACCCTTTTATGCCAATGGTAGGCCTAACGATTTGAAGAATGTATACGTCATTTGAAACATTCTATTGCCCCAAAACCCGAATTTATACAAATTTTACAAATAAACTAAATGTGGATACATAACAGGGGAAATGGGATACAAAATTATCAGTCCTGCACAGGGGTACAATCCTAAACAATGCTTCCATGGAAAGATCCTTCATTCTTGATTTTTGTCATCTCCAAATGTCAACGCTTTTGTTTACAATGATAATTTGCTCCTTCTTCGATTAGAATAAATCTATAATCGAAATCCCTAACCCAAGAGACAATGTTTTGCCAAATGACGTATACATTCTTCAAATTTAAACACATAAATGTGATTGCCTTTTTATTGACCAATGGGCCAAATAGACACAAGGTTGACTTCTAATGGGCCCAACACGCCTTGGGTGTTAGGTCAACTTAGTTCAAAATGCGCTAAATTCGGGATTTAATTTCGTTGTACGCTAGTTGACTAAGAGTGGCTTTTGAAAGATTGAAAACTCAAGTGGACAACTTAGGCTGGAACTCACGACAACCATTGAATGCATGACGTACCAATAAATTGCCGATCATTCTGGAAAAGGGTCGAGTATAAAAAATCTGATTGCGATTATGCATAAACCGTCATTAATATACTTTACATACAATAGAAAATGTCATGAATGCAATGACAGTTATAACAATTTAAACATATTATGCATATATAAAAAAAATTGGCAATTAATAATAATTAGTCAAATAGTCAAATCTTATGGTTAGAACTTAATTAAATCCCCATCAAAGTCGTCATTTCTATTTTACTCAAAAAAATAAAAAATGACCTATTTTTGAAAAATCAACTTAGCTTATGTTTTGAAGAGAAATTGATCGTTCAAATAGAGTCGCCACTTAATTTTTTAAAGAAATTAAGAAAACTTAAGAGTTTTTCAAAAGATTTAAACAGATAAAATCAATTGAAATAAAAAGGGTTCGAGTTCAATGTACATTCCGAGGTGTTAGGCTCTCGAAATATCCGCTAACTGGTGGTTGACCAGCGATTTGACAAAAATGAATTTTCAACTAACTTTTTAATTTTTAACTAAGTAAAAAAAATGAAATTTTTGAGTTGCTACTTTTTAAGGAAAGATTCGGCATAATTCATATTAGGACAAAATAATCATATGTAACTAGATATATAAATAAGTAAATAATATATATTTAAAAAAAAATAAGAAAGGCTATCTTGGGAAATTTAATTAAATTAAACCATAAAAACAAATAAAGTTAGTTAATCAAGAATAATATAAATAATGATAGAGGAAAGGAAATAATTAGACTTGGGCCTTTTGGCCCAAATCCAATTAAAATGGCCTTTTGGCCCACCTGTCCTAAAGTCTAAAATAATTGTTAAAATCATGAGTTTGGCCCATTTGAACTCTCCTTCATCCTGCTGATTTCAAGTGGGCTTTGGGCCCATTTTCACCAAAATTTTACTGCTGAAATTTCCTTGATTTTTTGGCCCACTTCCCTATATATTTTGCATATATTGAGCGTATATTGTTGTATATGACCTGTATCCAATCCATTTTGGCCTTTCCAAAACCTGTATTTTTGTTCAAACCTTGTGTTTTTGCATTTTTCAACCTACCTTTTTGCATCTTGAAACTGTATACTATATTTTCGTTTGTATACCTGTGTATACTACAGGCTGTATTTTAGCATGTTTTCAACTTTCTGAAACTTGAAATTTCAATTTCCAGCCCCTGTACTACCTGATAACCTGGCTAACTCAACGCCGAAAAAGAAATTTGAGCCTCTATGGCTAGATTCGGGAATGCAAGGGAAAGAAATTCATTATGGACTCGTAGAGGATTCATACAACAAAACGAAAAAGACAAGGATTAGCATTCGAAATAACAAAACAAATGAGACATAACTTAAACAAAACGTAGTTTAATTGAAATGAAAAACCAACTAAAAGAATCAAAAACCAACAAAGTAACCAACCCAACTATTGAACCCAAAAGTAAAAGGTGACTTGAGAAAGACAAAACTGAATTAACTTAACAAATGACAAAGATTAACGAACAAAGCTTGAATACTTAACAGCAACACACGTATGCCAGTAAGCAATAAAATCTAGGGGAAAAGGGATCATATAAAGAGGAGAACAAGAACAGATTATACCAAGAGGAATACACAACCAATAATCAACAATAACTTGAAATATTGAGAGAAAAACATATCACATAATCGACAAGATCCAAATTAATTCTATCAATGAAGCCTAATGATGCTAATTTATCACCCTAAAATATGCACATAGACATTGGAAGCAGTAGCCTACCAGATCATTACAAGCAAAAGAAGAGAAAAGAGACGATGAATGATTAAATTAAAAAAAAAATTATGACTCAAGCTATCTTGCTGGACACTAGCACAAATCGACATAAATAAACAAAAAATCGAAAGAGAACAACACTATTGAGCAATAATACCGAACCAATGACTACACTAAACGACAAGCTATTTTCAAGACAAATGCTTTCTAATTAGACAAGGATGGGAGGGTTACTTGTTGGAAAATGAAAGTAACCTTGGCTAAATTGACACAATACAATAGCATGAGGTATGAACATAGTATCACGAGTTTAATCAAACTAAGCATGACTATCATTCAGACCATATGAAACCAGAGAATAGAAAAAAAAAATCTATTATGTAAAGCTAAACCACTGTCAACAAGAGATCATCATCAACAGGGAGAAACAGAGGCATGCCATCAAAATAATACTCGGAATCGAAATAAAACATAAACAAAGGGGGAGACATGGGCAAATAAGAGTAATTTTCGTCCAAACTTAGAATCACTACCTAAGAGAAAAACAATAGAAAAATACCAAAAGAAAAGCACATGACTGTAGACAACTAGAAAGATCCTTTTGTATTCAACGAAAACCAAAAATGAGCAAATGAAACATGAAAGAATTAAACCGTGAAGAGCTCATGGTCAAGCAGGAAGAGGTCGGACATACTCACAAATAACGCTAAACTAACTCCAAACAGAATTTATACATCGATAATACTCATATAGAAAGAAAAAGATATTAGTAGCTAAAACTCATCAACCCAAATCCTAACATATGGAGACCAAAATAAGGTTAGCACAAAAACAGAATACAAACACAGCCAATAACACATCACAAACAGAACAACATAGAAGAACTGGAATTAAATGAAGCCAAGAAAGGATTTACCTCTTTCCGGGCAGCGAACGGAGACTAGACCAGCAGGAGATGACTTCACCACCACTGAAATGCAACTCCGGGAACGTCGATGAACAAAACAGAAACAAACGAGAGCACAAATTTGATTCCCAATCTCTAAAACTTCAAAACCTATTTCCTAAAGATTTGTATATGATTGTATATAGCAAGTAGTTCACTGTAATTTTTTTTCTAATTCCCACTGATTTTTTCCAACTTCCTTCCAACCTTTCACAAAGAGGAAGAGGAGGGTTTATATAGGGGAATTCTAGGGTTCAAAACTTTTGGGGAGAAATGGAGGAGAATTCGTATTCAAGGGCCCATGAATTCGAATTCCCAAATTGCTTCTCACGATTTTGAACAGATAGAATGGAGGTGGAGGGCTTGGATCGATCGAGCATCCTTGAGGAGCTATGTGTCTCCATCTGAAGGTCACAAGGACGAAAACGTGTTCCTTGCTGGTGCTTTTTGCTGTTGCGACTGTACGAATTGAGATGGACATTGAGGAAGAAGACAAGGGATCGTACTGCGTACTGCTGTACACTTTTCGTGTATTGACGCCGTGAATTGGAATCATGTTCACGCCGTGACTCTCCATGTGCTGCTGTTTGGACTCGCGATTGGAAATTAAGAACGTTGGGACTGCTTTCCGTCTACTGGCGTGAAGACGCCGTTGTTGTTTCTGGAAATTGTACACACTACTCTGTTTGTTGTGAACATTGGAGTAAGCTGCTGCTGTGCTGCTTCCTCTGTTAGTCACGTTGCTTGGTCTCTTTTGGGAGTAAAAGAATTGGGCCGGATTAGGGGAATTGGGAATAGAAAGAGTGGGCTGGGATTTTGATGGGTCTGGAGGATAATAGGGATTGGGCTACTGAAATTGGAAAACTGAAGAAGTGGGCTGCTGAAAATTCTGAATGAATGACCCAAATTTGGTTTCTAAATGGGTTTAAGGTGAGGTCAAAGATGGGGTACATCTTGGAGTTTAAGAAATAGCCAATTGAGTTAAATTAACAAATTCGGCTAAACCCTAAATAAGATGAATTATTATTAATTAATTAAAGAACTTCTTAATATTAACGAAATAAAATAATTAACTTAATTGGAAACTAATGATTCAGAATTACAACCATAATTTAAACTAAACTAATTTAATAAAATACTTACTAAAATTAAAATCTTTTTGAGATGATTTTTGAAATATTTATAAAATATACTAATTATATACAAAATTACATAAAAAATATATATTACTTAAAAATTATAAAAGCGACTAAAATTACTTTAAAATAACTTGAAAAATATTTTGAATGTTATAAAAATATTTATTTCAAATCGTTCGAAATTGAAGAAACTCGATGATTAATATATATTGTGGAGGTCCAAAATTTGGTGTTAACAGTCATATAATTTTATTTTTCTAATCAAGTTAATGTTTTCATAAAAAAAAATTCATGGATATTGTATTTAATACCTTTATATTTAATGACATCATGAAAATTATGTAAGAAAAATGGCAAGCTTCAAAATAATTCCTTTATGTTTTGCTAATTGGCATGTAAATATTATTAGTTTTTAAAAATTATTTACTTCATGCTTTTGAATTTGCAATCTTCTTGAAAGTTTAATTTTTTAAATTTGAATCAAGTCAATGCTCTCAGAGATGTTTGATGCTAACAAACATGTTGTAGCTTTATTGCCTTTTTGTATGATTCTCTCTTAATTTTCAATAAATCTACGATTGTTACGTTTATTAGTATGTATTACCTTTGTAATTATCTATAAAATTTTCTTACCTTGGTAGAAATAAATATTTTAAAATAAATGTGGAGATTATTTATATTTTATTAATCTACGTCAAATTTTTTATTTATATTTTATTTATTTACGTCAAACATCAAAGTGTGAAGTCATTTGGTTATTTTCTTGTTTCTCCACAACAATCTACTTTTTTTTATTTGTTTTATTTTTCTTAGCTCCTACAGAAATGTCTAGGTAAATCTTAATTTTTTTCAATTAAAAAAAAACCTTATTTTCTGTCAATTGTTGTCATTTAGGCGTTTATATATCTATGGGCTAGATTGGGATGTTTTATTGTATGTTATCTAATTGGTTTATTTCGACTTTGTTGTTAATCAATTACATTTTCAGCATATTTATAGTAAAAAAAGGTCTCCATGTAGTTGCAGTAGGGCTGGCAAGGGGACGGGGACTGGGGGACGGGACGGGGGACCAATTGGGCGGGATTTTGGGGGGACCGGGATTGGGGGGATAAAAATTCGTCCCATCCCGTCCCACTATATATACGGGATGGGACGGGGTTTGGTGGGACGGGATGGGACGGGACGGGGGATTTTTTTTTTCTTTACATGTTTATTTATTTGTAAATTTCTATTGAAATTATATGTTATTGAATAGCATTTTTAATTTATTTAGTTTTCAATAACATATTTAGCTAATAAAAAATGCTTAAGTTTTCAAATTTCAAATTTCAAGTTTCAAGTTTCAAATTTCAAATTTGAGAAGTTCAAATTTGTATTTTAAATGTTTTAAAAGAATTTTACTTGAAATAG
>JAJOOO010018492.1:0-26914 GCA_029582685.1 Solanum piurae | reverse complement strand
TCAAATTATGAAGGTTGATATATATATGTATGTTGTTGGTGGGCTGATTTATATGGATTTTGGAATTGGTTGGACTTAGTACTCTTGAAATACATGATTTCATTTACATGAACAGTAGCCCACCTTGTGTTTGATAAAATGCCCATTTATAGAATTCTTAGGAAATGGAAGGTCCAATGTACGTCCTATGAGTCGGATGGTTATATAATTACTGAAATGATGATGAAATGGACACATGTGTATGATTTTCTCTATATAAGTGTTGTGAGTCGACCAAGCCTAGCTCGGGGGGTTGTAGGCCCGGGTAACCGTATCGAGGGGTTGGTACCTTGGTTGCCTAGTACGGGGGGTAGTAGGCCCATATAACCATACCGAGGGGTTGGTACCTTGGTCCCTAGCTCGGGGGGTGGTAGGCCCGGGTAACCACATTGAGGGGTTTGTACCTCTTTCGCCTCTCCAAGGGGGTGGTAGGCCTTGGAAATACTATATTGATGGTCACTCGCCACACATGTACTACGCTCCACTAAGTATGATTTTTATGTAAGCATCATTATACATATCATCTCATTAATATGCTATTTATCGGGTATGATTATGCATTTTGCCTATTATGTCCATCTATTGTTGCATTGCATTGCATCCCATATACTTAGTACATTCAAACGTACTAATGCATACTCTATGCCTACATGATGTTACCGTGTAGGAACCGGAGCATCGCTTGACCATCCTCCTCCGCGTGGCTAGTACGATTTTCTATCGAGGTTATTGGTGAGTCCTCCATTCCGGGGACGTTGCTTATGATCTCTTGCTATGTATAAGACTTTTCCCTTTTTTTTTGTTGTGTATTGACTATGAGGGTGAGCCCGGTAGTTTGTCTTGGCCCCCGCTAAGTACCCATGTTTAGAGGTGGTGTTGGACAAGTTGTGTATTATGCTTGAGCTTGACTCATCTATGGTATTTATGTATCATTTCTCTTCTTTTTTTCTTGCTCCCTTAGTCCCGATTTCCCCCTTGATTATACTTATCTCTTATGGTCATCTAATTTCTTCCGCGACCAAGGATGTGTAATGATACGCTATGAGGCTTGTTTGGGGTTCCTTCGGGTTCCCCATTCACCGGTCACGTCTAGGCCCTAGGCTTGGGTCGTGACAAAAGGTGATACCAGTATTATATGGTAAAATAAAAGATGACTGAGGTGGATAAACAGTCTTAATAATATTACCAGATCCATCTTTATAAGATCGTTCAAGGACATTGATAAATAAAGGTAAACAAGTGGTTATAAACCAAGGTACAAAATACATAATTTGATTATGTAAAGCACAAGTTTCATAAAACTCTTGAGAAATATTATTTAAATCGTTAGCACCATAAGTGTCAAAAAGCCATGTTTTAAACTGGTTCCATTTATTACTTGAAAATTCATTTTGAATGTACTTTCTTGCCAGTGAACCTGGACTAAAATCTATTTGGTGTACATTCATCATCAAGTATTATTAGGATTAAAATCCATTTCGGATACAGAAGGAATATCCTTATCAGAAATATCAGAAGAATTATCATTAGCTTGAACAATATTCAAACGAGGATCAATTTTTATTTTAGTTTGATTAACAAATATAATCGAAGGTATGGTATGTACAGAAGCAACACGATTACGAGCTGGATCATACACCGATTCAATCGGGGAGATATGATGAATAGTAGACAATCTTCTAGCAGAAAAATAATGTCTATTATAAGGAACACTTTTATCATCAAACTGAATAGAAATTCTACCATCAGGATTTTGAGTAATATGAGAATACTCAGAATTAGTGGCAGCACTAGCCATCAGATCAGGAGGTATAACCGAATCCAAAGTCCAAGTAATAGGAAATTTAATTTCTTTCCATTTTATAGGTCTTCTAGTAGTGACCATAGATTTAGCAAAATTAGTTTCTATTAAAATAGTTTGATCAGATGTATCATATAACGTACATCTTGGATTTAACGTAGAAAACAATTTATAATAAATTCTATAAGATAAACAAATCAATTAAGATCCAGGTGCATAATTATAATCATGCGTTTTAACATTCAAAGTTAAAGAATCAAGAATATTAGCATCAGTTAGATATAACTGTAAATTAGGCTGAGTATTAAAATATACTGGCCCATAAGCTCCGTGATCTCAATCGAACCCATCAAAGATTGTCTAAAATTTAAATTTCTAGCATTACGCATAGTAGCTAAAAATGTCTCAAGTAACCCTTTAAGAGTTAAAGGTTTAAAAGCAATTTGAATCATGCCAATATACAAAAAATTATATTGAGTTTTATATAAATCAATATCTCGTTTATTTAATAAACGAATAGTCTTTTCAGACGATTTAACGCCAAAGATTGCTCTGTTGTTTTAATTAACTGTTTATGAGATATTTTATCAAACCAGCCATAATCATAAATGGTTTTGATATCAATTTTTGGAATAGTCCATTTGCTTAACAAATCAAGGTTTTGAGGTATATTTTCCTCCTCCAATCTAGTACTTTTAGTACTCATTTCTCCTAGATTCATGTTTACAAGAACATATCTATGTCGTATACTTCACATCAATCTCATATTTACCATGAAAGTTTCTAGGTTCTGATACCAAGATACAGGATCTCTGAAGACTTGCAGTAGTCCGCGCGGTCATCGTCAATCTAGTTTAGCATCCGAACTTAAGGAACAAATTTGAATGCATCATAGTAGTCACTGTAATAATTATAATTTTCCTCATCGATATAGATAACTTCCTCAATATTATGTATAGAGAAATCTTTCCTAAAAATATCATCGATAATTTTCCATAAAATTAATTCCTGTAAATCTCTATTCAGAGGAATTACCTTTAAACTAGTAACTATAGTTTTTTCATAAAAGAAGACTAAATAACAACTCATTATGAAGTTAAATATTCTCTAGATAGAAAATCTGGAGGAGAGTTATCACTCCCCTTTTTATATTGAATTTCAAAATCAAAAGGAGTTATTGGGCCTGCCACCTAGCAAATATTAATTTAGATGCATCATGTTTAAAGTCTTTGTTAAACATATACTTCACAGATTGAGCATAAGTTTTTATGAAATTTTTTTTATTGTATAAATCGTCTTGAAATTTCAATACGCATTTAACGATGGTTAACATTTCATGGGCCACCGTAGCATATTTCTTCTGGGCTTCGCTCCATTTTCCAGAATGAAACCTGATCAAATATTCATTTTTATCGTGGAGATTAATTTGTTTCATTATCCCACCATAACCAATATTAGACACATCCGTCTCAATAATATTTTGCCAAGCAGGGTTAGCAAGAGTTAAACAAGATAAAGATTCAACACGAAGTTTAAAATTCTTTACCAAAGTGGTATGACTATCAGTCCAAGGCGATTTCTGATCTTTTTTTAGCCTGTTGTATAAAGGGGCCAAATCACGAGATAAATTTTTATAAAAGGGGATATGTAATTTAAACTCCCTAAAAATATTTGCAATTGAGTCCTGTCATTGATATCATCAGGAAATTTTGATGCAAAGTCGATTGATCTTTGAATCGGGGTGACTTTCCCTTGACAAATATGATGTCCTAGAAATTGAACATCAGTTTGGAATAAACTCATTTTGATTTAGAAATCACCAAACCATTTTGTATAACAATTTTCTTGAAAATGTCTAGATGCTTAATATGCATTTCAAACGTTTTCGAGAATACCAAAATATCATCAATATAAACAATGATGAAATCCAAATATTGGTTGAAAATATCATTCATGATTTTCTGAAATTCAGATGGAGCATTTTTCAAACAGAATGTCATAACATTCCATTCATATTGTCCAAATGAGACATTAAGAGTTGTTCTATAAGCATGCTCTTTAAATATTTGGATCTGCCAATATCCTGATTTTAAATCAAATTTTGAAAATATATTAGCATCATATAATCTAGACGATAAATCTCTTTTGTTTGGAATAGGATACCTAATCCATTTTAAATATTTATTTAAAGGTTTATAATTGATAACCAATCTAGGAACACCTCGTTCTCTTTCAGCAACATTATTAATATAAAATGCAGTACAAGACCAAGGTGATTTTGAAGGTTTTATCAAATTTTTTTGTAACAAATTATCAATTTCCTTTTTGCAGAATTCTACCAATTCGGTGTTCATCTGGCAAGGACGAGATTTAGTAGGAATATCATTCTCAGAGAAATCATCTTGATATGGACGACTAACAATATGCTTCTTTCGATTCCAAAAAGCACTGGGATGATCAGCACAAATATCAATAGCAATTTGTTCAGAAATTAAATAATACCTTAAAAAGGTGTCCGACTCCAAGGCCTATGAGAGAACTATACACGTTTATTAACTTCCGGTAGATATCCGGCGAACTCAAACTTTTGAGAGCTTTTCATATTATAATATTGTATAAAACTAAAAAAAATAAAAAAACCTAAAACTAACCCCACTACCCCAATTCCACTCCACTACCCCACACACCCCACACACCCCACTCCACTCTCCTCTCAACAACAATACAACTACATACCCCTATACAACAATACACACACATACCTATACGACTACAGTCAGTTATCAGAAAAAGAAAAAAAAAAGGAAATTCCCCCATTCCTCTAAAAACATACAGACGCACAAACCAAAAAAGAAAGAAAAAATCAGCTACCAAAGCCACAAGACAATTTTTTTTTTCAAAAAGCACACACGCACAGAGACGAAAAAAAAAATTCATTCTTTTTTCTAAAACAACAACAAAAAAAATACAACACAATAGTAGTTGAGTTCGAGGTTTTGTTCGTGGTTTCAAGTTCGTGGATCTTAAAGTTAGCCTTGTTAAACTTTGAAAATCAGTAGATTTATACTTTACTCTCCATTGTTTAGTCAAAAAATAATTTGAATGTGCGTTCTTGCCATAGTCTGTTTATTTTATTTTATTTAAAAAAAGTTTATGTAAGTTTGATTTTTTATTTTTTTAATCATAAAAAGACATGTATGCCAAGAATTTCTCAATTTTTCTTGAACAATGTTCTCTGTTTATTTTTTTACGTTAGCTTCATGTTGGTTTTTTCGTAATGTAAGAAGATATAAGCATGTTTTGTTTGTGATAACTAGATGACATTCCATGTATTTAATTGCGTGCTCATTATTTAAATGCGTAGATATTTGATTATTAATCGAAGTGATTAGGAGATAATAGTTTACTGTAGACTTGTTAGATTAGAATATAAACTAAAACTTAATTGATTAGTTGATTTAGAAAGCTTTGTGAAATATGTTTCCTTTTAATTTATTTATTTTGATAAAACAATAAGTAAAAATAAAATAAAAAATAAACTTGTTAGGAAAAGTAGAATAAAACAAATTCAATTAAAATAGATTAAAAAAAAAAAGAAAATAAAATGTACAGAATGTAAAACAAAAAGGATAAAAAAAGTGAGAGAACAAAGCGTAACAAAAAAAAAGTAGGAAAAAAAAACAGAATGTTAAAACAAAAAATATATAAAACAAAAAAAAATAAAAAATAAAAATAAGGAAAAGATAGGAAGAAAGAGAAATAGAATGTTTTTCTAAAATAAATAAAAAAGTGAAAATATAAAAAGTGACTAAAACCGTGCAAGAAAAATGAGGAAAAGAGAAAAGAGACGTGCAAAAGAAAAAAAAAGAAAAAAAGAAAAAAAAAAAAAGGAAAAATCTTCCTAAAAAAAATAGTCCTATTCTGTTTAGAATTTCTTGCTAAAACTAATCATAAATTTCATAAAATTTTATATCCTATTTTAAATCTAACTAAATAAGAAAACAATCCTAAAATTACCTAAACTCTAACAATCTCATTCCTACATAAATCATAATTCCTAACAATTAAATATCTCTATATATTCTATCCATAATATAAAAAAAATACAAATAATGCGAAAATAAATAAATAAATAACGGACGTTTCAAGATTCAAAATTTTAAATGTCCATCTTTTAACTTTACTTTATTTTGTTTGAATAAATTTATGTGCATATACATATTTTTATTAATTGACATACATTAATAAAATCTGTCAATTTTAAATATGATTATAATAAATCAAAAAAGGGTGGTAATATGCATTTTTCTTAAGTCATAATAATAATATATCCAAAAAATAATATCCAAAAATTAAGTCAGGCCATTTTAAAGTCAATAAAGCGACCGTGCTAGAACCACGGGATTCGAGGGGTGCCTGACACCTTCCCCTCGGTCAACATAATTCCTTACCTGAATCTCTAGTTTGCAGACCAATAAAAATAGAGTCAATTTCTTTTTGATTAGGGATCTAAATAAGGTGACTTGGAATACCAAAACTCAATTCCAAGTGACGATTCTTAATAATAAAATAATCCCTTTTTTAAAAGTCACTTTAATTGGAAAAACTCTTTCTTTCAAAACATAATTCATTTTGAGGAAAAATAAGAGTGTGACAGACTCGATTAAAGCAAAAAAGACTTGAATCAAGAAGTTAACTACGAAGTAAAACGAATAAAAACACGAAAAGAAAAGGCACTAACAAAGAAGTGAATTCAAGAACCAATAGTCAAGAAGTAGAGCAATTACAAGTTGAAAATCAGTTTAGGAATCTTGAGAATCAAAAGAAAAGAAACTAAGAATTAGAACCTGAGATTAAGAGTGTATAACTAGTTTCCGATCGCCAAATGACATGTTTTCTTCACCAAAAGTGAAGTTCATCTCGCAAACTTGAAGATGGGATCGCCAAACTTGACAATCTGCCAAGGCAACTCGGCGATCTGGGTGGAAGTTTGGCGGAGCGTCGAGTGAACTTTGCGAGCAAGGTTGAGCTCGCCGAAATTTCCAGTAGCTCTCAACAATTTCAAGGCCAGTCGGAGACTAACTTGCCCAAAGGGTGAGGCGTCAAATGGACTAGGCGAGCAAAGTCGAGGTTCGCCTAATGGTCCAACAGTTGCACCTGAAGGCCTCCGAATTTGAACTTTTGTGGTCCCCCCGCACTTGTCCTTTAGTCTTTACCCTTTTTGATAAAATTCCTTTTGTACAAACACCTTTACACTTTATCTTTCTTCTATTTTTGTATCAAACCCCTTCTTTTTGAATATTCTTCCCTTTGAAAATTTGAATGTTCTTCAAGAACTCAAGAACAAGATGAAGACCAAAAAAATAAACCCTCTATATTTTTGGCTCGAATTTCACATAAATTGAGATACAAGCTCTCTTTCATATGGAGAACAACACCCAATACTTCTTAGCTCTAAATTCCCAACCAAAACCTTCAGATTTTAAAATCCACTTGGACCTTCTTCAAGCTTCTTGAACCTCCAATGGTGGATTCTTCAATAGTGAACCAAAACCATTCTAATCTCAAACCTAGACTCAAATAAGGTTAGGGCACACTAATCCAACCTTAGGAATTCAAACAAGACTCAAATTTGCATAACCCATTTTGGAAATTTCTTCAAAAACAAATTTGACCTTTTTTTTATAACAAACCCAAGACTAGAATCATAGGAACGAATCTAATCCAAGCTCTGATACCAATTGATGTAATTCTAAAAAAGGAATCACAATAAAATGAGGAAATCTAAATACCAAAATTAAAGGATAAGTAGATAGAAACACAAGAGGAAATAAAAAGCAACAGGGTATATTAAACCTAATGACCTCAATTAGTTAATCCTACGATAGCACCTAACTCTTACGAAGACCTCAAGGGAATCAAATTCACCTTGCAATCCCCATTTATAAGCATTAATCAAAACAAGCTTTACCAAGCTCAACACTCAAACATGAGTTTACAGTTTTCAATATTCAAGATAATCTACCTAAAAATCCCTAAACTTCCTATTTATAGTTTTAGGACTTTATTACATAAAAGGTCCCAAAAGTGATGCAATACATATTACCCCCAAACCATTCATTCACGAATTTCAACGTATTGATGGATCATTCTCAAGGATGGAGGTTCCTAGGCTTTGGAAATGCGCTTTAAAGGAGCTCCCAGCTGAGCAACAACCTGTGTGGATGATAGCTTGGAGCGTGGGAGGTCCAACGAGGCAAGGAGGAGAAAAGGAAAGTGTTTCTCCATCCGGAGACCAAAGCCAATCACTTTGGCGATTTGTCGAACCCCTTTGGCGAGGGTTCCAGGATCGTCGGCTGATCCAATGAGCTACAGAGAAAGGTTGCCCATTCGGCGCATCGCCCTTTGAACCCCAGACCACTAAAAGTTACAGCAAGTCATCCAAGGATAAGCCAATGAGCAGGGTTCTCGCTGAACCCATTTAGGGGATCGCCGAGCCATTTGGCTCGCCCGGCTTGGCTTGCCCGTTGGCCCATTTTGGGTAAATTTTGGTCCCATCTATGTAATAATGCCTTAAAATATAAATAGGCCTTTAGGGTTTCATTTTAGACTTAGACTATTTTGAATGTTGAAAACTAAAAACTTATGTTTGAGTGTTGAGAGCTTGGTTAAGCTTTTGTTGCCTTTTGTTAGAAACGTTAGTTTCTTGGGATATCGATTCCCTTGAGGTCATCGTAAGAGTTAGGTGCTATAGTTGGATAAATGAATTGAGGTCATTGGGTTTAATATACCCTTTGGTTGCTTTTTGTTTCCTCTTGTGTGTCTATCTATCTATCTTTACTTTATTGTCTTTTGATTTCCATATATTATCAACGTTTCTCTCGCGAGAATCGTATCATTTGGTATTAGAGCACGTCTTAGTTTCGTTCCTACGAATCTAGTCTTGGGTTTGTTACGAAAACAAAAAAAGAAGTGTTCAAAACATTTTTGAAGAATTTCAGAAATGGGTCTTGGTGATTTGAGTCTTCTTTGGAGTTTCCAAGGTTAGATTAGTGTTCCCTAACCTTATTTGAGTCTTAGGCTGAGATTTGAAAGGGTTTGGCTCACTATTGAAGTTTCCACCATTGTTGGTTGAAGAAGCTTTGAAGAAGACGAAGTGGGTTTTGAAATATGGAAGTTTTGGCAAGGAATTGAGTGCTAAAAAGTATTGGGGTTTGTTCCCTATATCAAGGAGAGCATTCACCTAAAGTTTCATGAAATTCTGAGCGAAAAATCTTCGGGGTTTTATTTTGGATCTTCATAGTGTTCTTGAAGTTCTTGAAGAACGTTCAAATCTTCAAGAAGGGAATAATTGAAAAAGGAAGTGTTTGATTCCAAAAAGGAAGAAAGAGAAAGTGTTAAATTTTTGGAGCCTTACAGTTGCAGCTTGAGAAATTTGGATGAATCCTGACTTAGATCGCCCATTCCACTCAGCGCCTCGCCCTTTGGGCAGCTAGGTTGCCGAGTTGGACCTCATTTTGGTGAAGACACTTGAAAATTTGGCGAGCTAAGCCCTGGTCCCCGAATCCACTCGGCGCATCGCCGAACTTCCACCCAGATCGCCGAGTTGTCGTAGAGCATTGTCAAGTTTGGCGAGTCAATCTTCAGGTTGGGGAGCTGAACTTCACGTTTGGCGAAGAAAACAAACCATTTGGCAATGGAAAACTCGCCTTATGACCCTTTTCATCTCAGGTTCTAATTCTTGTTTCTTTCTTTTGATTCTTGTTCGTTGTCAAGAATCCTTAACTGATTTTCAACTAGTAATTACTCTACTTGTTGACTATTGGTTCTTGAATTCACTTCTTTGTTAGTGCCTTTTGTTTTTGTGCTTTCATTCGTTTTACTTCGTAGATAACTTCTTGATTCAAGTCTGTTTGCTTTAATCGAGTTGTCCATCTTTCTTTATACAAAAATCCATTCCGACCAAGAGTAGAATTGGTACCTTGTGATTGACCAAGTACAAACAATTTGTCAACATTAGCCGCGCCAATTGAGAGGCAATTAAAGGTGCGTAAACAAGAGTGTTTGTGAGTTCTTTACTAACCTAACATTGTTTGCTGTTTGTGAGCTGTCACTTTGTAGGTACACAGAGTTATAAGGAAGTATGTCCTCAATAACCTCGGACACATGTGACTATGGATGTGAGGATAATGGTGATTTTTGGGGATATGATGATAGCCATGATCAAGAGTCGAATAGGAATGAGAGCTACTATTCCAGAGGAGAATATGAGAGAAATGTTGAACGTATCTCTTATGGAAAAGATGGAGAAGAAGGCTCTTGTGGTGACTCATATGATGATGTGGGAGCATGTGAGAGGTCTTACTCTCACTCCGAGAGTGAATGTGGTTCCTATGATGATGCCGGAACATGTTACACTTCCCACTCCCAGGATGAAGGTAAGGTGAGGTATAATACTCTATTATATAAGAGGTATGAGGAGCATGCCTCTAAGGCTTGTGAAGATTCGTATTCTTACTCTTGTGCTAATCCTTACCCTAGTCGAAGTAGTGTATGTGGCTACACTAGCTCAAGTCAAAGTCATCCGAGGGGAAGGAGAGAGTGTGCAACTCTAAGGTCTAAGGATACTATATCCTATGCTTCTCAATGTAATGCACACTTATCGGGATATGGGGACCAAGGCAGGTATGAAGGATGTGTCAAGGGTCTCGGTACCAAAAAGATTGAATTTCCTATCTTTAAGGGATGGCGCGATCCCGAGGCATATCTTGATTGGGAGTGGCAGTGTGAGCAGATTTTCCAACGCTATGATTTGAGAGGTCCAGAGCGACCCTTGTATTCCCTCTATCATTTGAAGGGTCTTGCATTAGGTTGGTGGACTCAAGAGGAAAGGCTCTGAACACTCCAAGGAAATACCCACTTATGGCTGGCAACGAAACCGGAACCGGAACGGAACTGGTCACCATGGGCTGGAAACGATAAAAAATTATTAAAATTAAAAAATTAGGAACATTACTGAAATAATATTAAAACTTTTATAATTTTAAAGTTAAATATTTATACTTTTAAAGTTTTAAATACAAACTTTAAAAGTATAGAAGTTTAAATTTCACACTTTAAAAGTTTGAAAATATAAATAATAAAATTCAAACTTTAAAACTATAAAAGTATAATTTCACACTTAAAAGTTTGAAATTTAAATTCAAACTTTAAAACTATAAAAGTAGAAATTTCACACTTAAAAGTTTGAAATTTAAATTCAAACTTTAAAACTATAAAAGTTTAAATTTCACCCTTTAAAAGTTTGAAAATTTAAATTCAAACTATAAAATTTTCAAACTTTTCAAATTTATAGTTTTATGATAAAACTATAAATTTCACCCTTTAAAAAAAAAACGAATCGGACCGGACCGGGATCGGAATCGGGACTAACCGGAGGGGGACTAACCGGTAAATCCCGGTTTCCATCTCGTTACCCCTCCCAGACCCGCTACATTCCGGACTAAACCGGGACTAACCAGAATCGAGACGGAACCGATAAAGGACCGGAAACGGAACCGGCACCTCCCAGTTCCGTTGCCAGGCTTATACCCACCCATTGACATGGGAAGGATTGAATGGGCTGATGAGGTTCAAGTATGTGCCAAAAGGGTACACAAAGCTTTTCAATGTCGATCCGAGAAGACCAGTTCTTAGGACAAAGGTTGGCATTTGTGGGGCTTTGGGATTTGACCTTGTCATCAATGATGGGTACAATCTAAACTACATCACTCCAGAAGTGGTAGCCTATTTGGGACTACCTTGACTACAAATAACTTATCCATACACCATGGATGGATGTAAGGTTATCGAAGGGGTAAAAGTCTCTTTCACATGTGGCAAATACTATGAGGAGGTTTGGTGTGATATAATGCCTATGGCTTCTTGTCACTTAAGTTTGGGGGCCAATTGGTTTATTGAACATAGGGTCCCAAACGAGGAGGATGGGTACAAGTGTGTTGTGGATCATTGGGGAACACATCTATTTCCTCCTCCTAAGGTAAAAAGTGAGAGACAAAAGATTGAGAGGAGTAAAGGAAAGCAAGGTGGCAACCTTAGAGTGGAAAAATGAGAGGATGAGAGGAGTGAAGTGAGAGGGTTGCCACAATCTCAATCTAACATTGTTGTTCATCCTTCACTTGGTAAGGATTCTTATGTAGGTACAAGCATGATGAATGGAGGAACATAAGTTCTAGCCAAAGAACCTACAGTCGAAGGTGTGATGGATGCACTTATGGGATGTCCCAACATCCAAGGTAAAGAAGATCTTTCTTGCGGCCGTCAAGGTAAAATAGCTTAACTTAGCACTTTTACTATTGCAAATGAACAAAGTGTGAATGTTAGCTTGTCTTTATGTGAGCCTATTGATTCTTTACGATGTGTTGATAATGTGCTTGTTGAGAGTGTGGATACACTAGTTGATCCTATTGATCACCGAATTGATTCTTCTAGTAAGATCAATTTGTGTCCACCTAGTGTTGACACCTATGCTTTGAATGCTAGCTCATTATTTTGTAATGATTGTGTTGATCAACCTGTTTGTGAGTGTAGTTCACTGGTTAAGGGTTCTTGTAATGTGATTAAGAAACCTCAATTTGGTGGTACTAATGATAATGTTGATCATTCACATAGGAGTGACTCTTTGAGCATATCTTTTGTGGGAGATCCGACTACTTGCTTTGCTCATAGAGATCATGTGCTTGAAAATGCTTCAAAAAATGATATGTGTCCTTTCGAGGGTGAACTTGAATGTTTTAATTCTTCCCTAGTGGTTGATCATTCCCTTTTTAAGTGTAATATCTTATTTGAAGATGATGAAATCACTCCTACTGATGTACCTAGTGGTGTGAGTCTTGAGAGTAGTGTTATTCTTGATAACTATACTTTCTATAGCGACCCACTATGGTGTGTTCAGCTTTCCCTCCCAAAGATGGAAATCTCTTCTTGGAAGATGAGAGTACTCTTGTGGGGAAGGAATATGATGAGGATGAAGGTGCTGTGTGATTTCCCGTTACTTCTTCTTTTTGGTGTGTTTCACTCCTTGATAGTATGACCAATGCTTTTGAGCCTATTGGTAGTCATACACATGAAAACACCCTAGAAGAGGTTGATTTGTGAGACACCCTTCTCTATTACTTGTTTACATATGATGAAGCTCATGCTGTTGAGTGGAGTATGTTGTTTGAAGGAAAGAGTGCCAACCTGGTAAATGGATGTGCACTTGATCCTAGTACATGGATTGCCTTTCCATTTGACCCCAGTAGTGAGCTGAATTATTGCATTTGTGTGGGAATGTTTGGTCGAAATGGCAAGCATATGGGGTTGACATTGTTAATTCCTTTTCCTATGCAGTAAAGCTCTTCTTCAGGTTTTACCATCTTGAAGAGCCTACATTGTGTGTGGGGAAGGATAGCTTCCTAGACCCCTTTTCTATTTCTTACCTTGAGCATGATCTTGTTGAATGTGCATCTCATGGGGGTAGGAGATATTTGAAGAGAGAGGGTGAAATTTGTACCTTCCTTTACTATCTCTTTGCATATGATGAGATCTCTAGTTGGATTAGAAGTGCATTGCATGCGGGTCAGGGTATCCATGTGGTCTACACTTGTTGGTATGACCCTGTTCTGTGGACCCTCTATCCTTTTGATCCCGGTTAATGCATGAAGGTATTTGAACTGGTGGGAGTATCATTTTTTGGGTGGTACTACCTTGTTGTTGAGAAGAAAGACCATTGTCCTTTTTCTTCATTAGTGGGCTTCATCGCCATGACAATAGAAGATATTTGGTTGTTCCTTGAGTTTGAGTCTCCTCGGTTAAATGATTTTAATGTTAACCTCTGTACTACCCATCATGCTAAGAGGATAGGCTTCTTGCTTATGATCTATATGGTTTTACAAGGTTTGGATTCAAGGACTCAATTTTATCTACTTGCATTTGATGATATTTATGCTTGTGTGGGTAGCATATCTTATGCTAGTAGTGGTATCATTTGGGCAAATGAGAGTCTCCTTGACTCGATGCTATGCCATCCTTTCCCATTTGACCCCGGTGTCGTCTTTAAGTGTGCTGAGTGTGGTAGTAACATCATCTGTCATTTTCATGATTCTTCCGTGGTGTTATTACTTGAACCTATGTGCTTGAATGAGGTATGCTTACCAATCTGGGTGGGGAATACTTATGTACATGAACCTACTCGTGAATTGGGAATACTTACTCTCTTGAAGTTATCTACAACATTGGATGGGGTCTTAATTTGGGTCAACACTCCTTGTGCCTTCGCACTTAGGTATGAGAGTGTTCATGTGCTACTTGACATAAGGGAGGTCTTGTGCTTATCTGAATATGGAACCAATGAGGGCTTACATATGAAGTTGTTTAAGTGTATTGGTTCCTTCGCTCTGCCTCTTTGTCATTGTTTCTTGCTTAGCCAAGTACCTCTTGCTTTGATGGGTTACAGACCCTTTGTTGATCATTTTGATGCTTGGTTATATGTTAGATTTGTGCATCCTTGGCATGACAGTGAAATTGTTATTGCTAACGCTAACTCTCATGCCATGAGGATCTTGTTCTTGTTTGCTTCCCCTATGGTTTTGCAAGGTATGGATTTGAGGACGAATCCTTTTCAAGAAGGGGAGAATGATGCAATACAGATTGCCCCCAAACTATTCATACATGAATTTCAACGTATTGATGGATCATTCTCAAGGATGGAGGTTCATGAGCTTGGGAAATACAAATTTAAAGAAGCTCCTATCTGAGCAACACCCTATGTGGATGATAGCTTGGAGCGTGGGAGGTCCAACGAGGCAAGGAGGAGCAAAGAAAAGTGTTGCTCCATTCGGCGACCAAAGCCAGCCACTTTTGCGATTCTCCGAACCCCTTTGGCGAGGGTTCCAAGATTGTTGACTGATCCAATGAGCTGCAGAGAAAGGCTGCCCATTCGGCGAGAATTGAGGACATTCGGTGCATCGCCTTTTGAACCCCGAATTTCCGAAAGTTACAGCAAGCCATCTAAGGAGAAGCCAATGAGCAGGATTCTCGCCGAACCCATTTGGCGGATCACCAAGCCATTTGGCGAGCCCGACTTGGCTCGCCCATTGGCCCATTTTGGGTCACTTTTGGGCCCATCTATGTAATAATGCCTAAAACTATAAATAGGCCTTTAGGGTTTCATTTTAGACTTAGATTATTTTGAATGTTGAAAACTGAAAACTCATGTTTGAGTGTTGAGAGCTTGGTTAAGCTTTCATTGCCTTTTGTTAGAAACGTTGGTTGCTTGGGATATCGATTCCCTTGAGGTCATCGTAAGAGTTAGGTGCTATAGTTGGATCAACGAATCGAGGTCATTGGGTTTAATATACCCTTTGGTTGCTTTTTGTTTCCTCTTGTGTGTCTAGCTATCTATCTTTACTCTATTGTCTTTTGATTTTTGCATATTATCATCGTTTCTCTCATGAGAATCGTATAAAAAAGTGACCCAAAATGCCCAATAGGCGAGCTAAGTAGGGCTCTCCCAATCCACTTGGTGATCCACCCATTGGGTTGGCGATGGATCCTGCACCTTGCCAGGTTCTGGAACTTTGGGCGAGTTGGGTTCATTGCCAAAGCCCTTGGGAGTTCCGCCGACTGGTCCTGGCTCACCAAAAGTGACTCATGTGATCTTCACGGCACAAAATCCTTTGTTTGCCACCAATACAAGCCCAAAATCCTTCATCCCTGTGAACAACTCTTCAATACATTGGAGTTCCCAAGCTTGGCAATGAGTCAAAGGTCTAGAGGCAATCTGGATTGCATCATGAGTCATGCAGGTGTTCGTCTTTTTGAGTGTGAGAGTTGTATTTGATTCCGGGACTTTAAATTTTTGAGGAATTATGTGTCAATGTGGTATCATCTTTTTTGTGAGGGCATTTGAGTACCTTTGTTGAGCTTGAACATGCATTTGAAGCAAGCATTGTGAACTTGAGTACCCTTGATAATGGTGAGTCACAATTTGAATCTTTGAGTGCACAATTGAGCATCATATGTGTAGTTTGAACCTTTTGTGTGCATTCATGTTAAGTCTTGAGCAACACTTTTGTAGACATACTTGTTGAACCAATTGATCTCGAGTTTTACTTCAGGACAAGCAAAAGTTTAAGTTTGGGGTGTTGATGAGTCCGAGATTTGGACACATTTAGGGCTTTGTTTTGATAGTTTTAGGGTCCTCAAATGCCTAATTTATGCTATAAACTGATGTTAAAGCATTGAGTTTCAGGTATGTAAGCTAAGGATCAAGGCAAGGACACCACCAGGCAAAAATGAGGGAAAAAAACTGAAGAAAAGCGATATTGGTGATCGTTAAGACCACTTGGCGAACCGCCGAGTGGCGCTTTAGCTCGCCCAAAGTTCCAATGTGCCTGCCCAGGGGAGAAAAGCCAAGTTGGCGACAGAAATGGGCCTTCGGCGAATCGCCAATCCACTACGTGATGGCAACTTTGATCATCTAAAGTCACAAGACCCTGAGGACAACTGACGAAGGCAAACCGGCGATGGATTGGAGCAAACGGAGGATCGCCGAACTGTTCGGTGAAGCCTGACTTATCTCGCCCAATGGATTTTCAGGCCAAAAATTAGGCAACTATAAATTGAAATTTGAACTAAAGATTTATGAGGAGATCATCATACAATTCTTACAATCATTCAGTAGAGTTTTCTTTTTAGTTTTATAGTTCCATTGTAGACTTTGAAGATTTTGAGGCTCAAACTTGAAGATTTGCAAGTGGGTTTTCAAATTTAACCATTCTGGAACATTGTAAAGGCTTGGAAACTATTACCCAACTGATGGCTAATCGAGTTGGTAATTGTTTTTACCTTTTTATGATGATTAGCTAAAACTCCAATTCTTGGAGTGTGATCATGTGATTATGGGCTGAATTAGCTTATGGGTATTGTTAATTACTAATTTAAATGCTTGATTAAAGTGGTTTTAATCATTAGCTGTGTTTTAATCTATGAATTGTAGTTGCAAATGCAATTCTAATTTTGAGTTCTTAGCTTGCGTGAGAGAGAAGTTTTGGAACCAAAGCTTTTGATTAATGGTTTGTAGGCATTGGGTTGATATGGGTTAAGCTCGATAGAGTGAATCCTAAACTCAATCCTACCCATCTAGCTTGAGATAGTGGATGTATTAAGGTGTGGGTTGTTCCTATTTGCTAAGCTTGTTGATGTTCGAAAGAAATCACTTGAAACGTGATAGTTGTTGGAGAGAAAACTATTTCACTTCTAGTCTAGCCTACCCACTGATATTTAGCTAATCATTAGTAGTTTCAATTACCTATATAGTGAAATTTGTCTATAATTGATCACATTCTGAGAACTCCTCTCTATATTTTATTTCCTTAGTGTTTGATTGTGTAGTAGCTGATAACTGCAAATCCAAACCCCCCATCTGACATTCGTTGTCACCCCTTTAGATTTGTTTGTATGTTTTCGATAATTTCTATTCCAATAACTGATTAGACCACGTTTGTACTTCATAATTGAATTTCAACACGTTCCGCTCCCTGTAGGTTCGACCTAAACTTTCATTGGGTTTTATACTAGTTAACGATCTCTTACACCTAGAATTGGATGAGGTGTACTTGAAACGTTACATAACATTTGCATTAAAATCAATTAGGCATTTTATTTTGACCCTAATTTATGTGTGTTGTTGACACCCAATTTTGGACCTCCAGAATAGATTAATCACCGAGCTTCTTCAATTTCAAACAATTTTATATGATTTATTTTAGAAAATCTCAAGGAAAAACATAGTTTGCAAGTTATTTTAAATATTACCGTCACTTTTTATAATTTTGAATAATATGTATGTTTTATATAATTATGTATATAATTAGTATATTTTATAAATATTTGAAAATCACCTCAAAATATTTTGCATTTTTTGTTAATTATTTTATTAACTAGGTAATTTACCCGCGCTTCTTGCGGGAATAAATAATCTTTCTAAGCTTTTGAACAACCTTTCCAATAATCGACTGTTATAAGAAAAGAAAAAAGTAAATTTTAGTAGGTTTTAAGAACATTTCAACAGAAATGAAATGATTTGACATTATCACATACCTCAAAAATTGTAAATATATAATGAGTGATTAAAAATATCTTGATATCTAATCATTTTTATCTTTTACATAATTTATCATAATATATATTTGATGATATAATTGTCTTGTTAAAACTGAGTGATGTTTTTATGTAGCGATTAAACATAATTTTTTCTATTTTTTGGACATGAAAAATATAGAATCTGATAATTTTATGGTTAGAATAACTCCTTGTGAATTTTTTTTTATGTAAAATTTTTCGATAATCAATATTAGTTATAAATAATTTAAGACCGTTAAAAATGTACACCACAACAACATAAATAATTTTTTTAGAGACAATCTACTTGTCTGGGGTCAAACGTTCACCACTTTTCGTTATTGTACGTTGTTACTCTAACAAAATTTATAGAAGGAGAAAAATAAATTTGAAACAACAAGAAAATAATATTTTTGACCCTTTTAGAAATTCATTCTTCCTTAAACTACTGCTCTGAAAGCCCTTCTAGATGCTTCATCAATACAACTTTACGACTTTTTCAGAAATATGTATGTATAATTGTTGCATTAAGAAAGTAGAAGTAAATCAAAATGTTGGATTCTAGACTCATGTTAAAGAAATATTTTCGAACATTAAAAATTTAAAAATGAGTCTAACCTAGATAACTCAAATGCTCAGCAATGACTTGGACATAAAGGACAACAAATCTATGTTAATAGACATATCTTTTGTAGCTTAAGTTATTAATTTTATTTAGAGCAGACTTTGTTTCATATTCTTCAAATTAAGCTTGTCGAAAATAGTCATAACTCACAAAATATTTAGAAGAGCTGAATGAGAAGGAAAAAAAGAAAAACATTAAAAGGACAAAAGCTTTGTCCAAGTGAGATCATATACATACCTAACGAAAAATAATCAATACAATTTTAAGGAGACAACAAAATAGCGAGAAAACACATACATTAAAGGGAGTAAAGTATGAGATATCAAATGATGATAACAAATCATTTTAACCAGAAAAGTTCTCGTGTTTTTAAATAATATACCTCAAAAAATTGACTAACACTTCAATCAACTCTCAATCCTTAAAGCACTCATAATATCCACTGATAAAATTTAGTAAAAATAGATAACAACAACATAAAAAAAAATATATGGGCATTCAAAGTTATGAACTCTCAGAGGATTTTCTGAAGAATACAAAATCTCATCCTTGTATGTGAAGAAATGACATTGTTGATGAAGAAATTAGAGATTTGTAAGGGATTTTTTTATTGTACCTTCAACAATTCCAGTAGAGAAAACTTGCTTGAATACTCAATTAACGTTTGTTATTTAATCTGTACTAACAAATACTTATAACAATAATTTTGCAGAAACATAAACAATAAAATTTAAAGCATGTACTAAAAAATAACAATTAATAATATAAGCATAAATTAAAGACTGTAAAAAAAACATACCAGGACCTGTAACAATAAAATGAAACAGAATGGAAAAAATCGAGCCCACCGAATGCACAGTGTGCCCTTAAGAAAATTATTCCCCTCTAGTAACCAAGATATAAAGTAATAGATCCTCTCATGATAGAACTATTTTATTCACCCGTGTATTGATACAAAAATAATTGTGTTAGTGAGTCGCGTCATTCAATATGAGCAGAGTACACAATTATTTAATTGTCCAGAAGAAGAAGAAGAAGTTCAAAATTTTCGTTATTTTAAAATGAGAGGAAATTCCTCTATTTATAGACAATAAAAGGTAGTGTGAAAAAATATTTATTGTGTCTTATTGGAAAGGTCACAACTCTTTGGAAAGTTAAAACCCTTCGGAAAGGTCACAACCTTTCATAAAAGTTTCAACTTTTCATAAAAGTTGCAACTCTTCGTAAAAGTCGCAACTCTTCATAAAAGTTAATATTTTTCATAAAATTCACAACTTTTCATGAAAGGGGAAGGCTAGTTTTGGAAATAAAATATATTAAAAGGGAATCGTTGTTTGTGGTGGCGCCACGTAGGCGGGTCTATGGTTCTCTTATATATATATATATATGATTTACTTTAGTTTAAATTATGGTTATATATATTTTTAAAAAGTTATTTAATGTATTATTAAGTTAATTATTTCATTCGTGAAGTTTAAGAAGCTCGTTAATTAGTCTTGTTTAAGACTTGACCAAATTTTACCAATTAAATTCAATTTGGTTAACTTGTTAACTCCAATTGGTCATAATTGCAATCTTTTGTAATTGCAATTGTTGCCACTTACTCCCCTCAAATCACTTTTCAAACCAATATTTTGGTCTTTTTTTTCCAGCCCAAAATACAATTCCAAGCAGTAGCCCACTCAAATACCCAATCCAATTCCTAAAGTTAACTCAATCGGCCCAATCTACTCTATCAATAATCAACAATACAACAACAATACACGTACAACAATACATCACGTACAACAGACCCGACCCTATACTCTTCTTCTTCCTTCGATCAAAACCCAAATCCCAACCCATCGAGCAACGCATATCTCTCCTCCTCTTCCTTATCCTCTATTACAAATTTGTTTAGAGAATCGTCTAGGTGGAGGCATCTCCTTGTGATTGAGTGTCCTTGTTCAAGATCAGACGGCTCCTTTCAAAAATCCTTGTACTAATTCTTGGCTGTCAAACCTTATTGAATTCAAATTTCGAGATTTTTAATTGAATTGTTATCCGAATTTGGACCTCATATCCAAAACACACAAAAAATGCAGATTTTGAGAAGTTGTAGGTGCAACCCACGGATCGTAGGTCAGACCACGGCTCGCGCTGGAGGTCTATGGTTCACCACTACAACCCCTCCCCAAACCCAGCTTAGAAAATTGGCTAAATCTCGATCCACGGACAGACCCACGATCCGTATGCCAGACCACGGTCTGTGGTCTGTGTCCATGGATCGAGGCCCCCTTTACCCAGCCTATGACGCGAACGACAACAGACCAACATGGACCGTCGTTCGATCCACGATCCGTAGGTCTGATCGTTGGTGAAGGCCACCAACCAATTAGGGGGAAATTGTTAATTGGGTCAACTTCAAATGGTCATCATGCCCAGCAAAAAGAGAATTATGTGTCCCATGACCTATGATATGATAGATAATTGAATTCTCTTTCCAACGCCATCGAGTTTGCTAAAATCCAACCTTCGAGTAAAACATTATGCTCGTTTGAGTGAAGCCCTATCGGGTAAAATTGACCAACGACCCAATCTACGGACCGTAGGTCCTGTTCGTCAGTCACTCCGATAGCAATTAAGTCAGGGGTCATTTGTTCTTTTCCTATTTCGTTGGTCCCCTAGGCTACGTCATTTAGACCCTAAATTATGAGGTTTTAGTCAGTTTAAGCCTAGAAACATAACTAAAACTTACCTAAGTCAAATCATTAATCAAAACTTAGAAAATTAGAAGCAAGAGAGGAGTAAAAGTCGACCTGCCCTAACTCCAAGAACGAAGCAAGTTTTCTTCAATTCCAGCCTAGAAATCAAAGGATTTCTCCGTGAAATTCGTCACCAGGTATGTGGGATTTCACTAGTGGGTTCCTTTCACCCATTAGGTCCCTAGAATTCAGTCAGTTTCTTGATTTTCTTATTATAACTAGACCTAGGGTTTCTTGAATGTTAGAATTATTGGGTTCTTAGCTGTTAGAATGATCCAAATCAGTCTAGTATTTTACTATTTAGTTTATTGCATGAATTCCAGAACCCTAGCTGTGTATTTCTTTAGTTCTTGAATTACACATGCTAGGTAATATATTTCAGTTATTCAGTTATACATGCCTCAGTTATTAATGCATTAATATTAGTTTAATTGTTGCATACTCAGTTGGCATGTTCAGTCTGAGCTATCCAGTAACTTACAAAAATTCAGTCATAATTTGTTAATCACTTGATCCATTCGGAGTAACATAATACCGAGTTGGACTAGGGTTCAGCGTACCCAAATAGTCCTAGAACTACCAGCCACGTAGGTTGTAAGTCCCCTCTGTTGGTATCATTTCAGTGATCACGCCAACATGCCTCTATACCTCTGGCAGGGTGTATTAGGTCCTCTCGATGGGTTGTATACATCGGACTCCACATTAAGCTCATGTGGTTTTATTATCAGTTATAAGTGCTCCCACAGTTCAGTCAGATTCTATTGCATTGACCATGTATCAGTATATTCGGTATTTCATTCTCAGCATGTTATAAATTAGTTATTGCATTTAGTTAGCTCAATATTCAGCATCTATATCATGTTCAAATTATTTCATTGCTTTATTGCTTTGTTCAGTTTATGTTATTTCCGCTTTACTCTATCCTCCATGCTCACTACCTTTCAAGTACTGACGCATACGTGCGCTACATTTTCTCATGATGTAGGTCATCAATTTTCATTCATCCAAGTTATAGTATATAGGTATTTTCTCCATCTTTTCATTTTATTTATGATTATAGCTTCCGCACAGTTTTTATTATTCAGTTATCTTTAGTATGCTCATGATTATGCCAGCAGGGTTAGCTTGGGGTCACTTGTGATCCTAGGTCCCGCGTCCGCATCCAGGGGGTAGCCTCGGGGCGTGAAAAACTTGGTATCAGAGCACTAGGTTTAAGTGTGCTAGGATTTCTGAAATGCCGCACTAAGTAGAGTCCTTTTCATGGGTGTGATGTGCACCACATCTAATGAGAGGGACACTACAAAGTATTTTAGGAAAACTCTTCATTTTCTTGTTACTCTTATCGTGCGTAAGGTATGATCTAATTTCATTCTAACTCGATGTTCTACATTTCAGATAATGCCTCCCGTAGAGCTAATACCAGGAGTGCGAATGCCAGGAACGCAAATGCAGCCCCTCAAGTCCCAGAACAAGAAGTCTCAAATGCTAAATTCAGGAATGCCATCCAAATGTTGGCTCAGAGTGTGGCCAACTAGAACAACCAGCAGGTTCAAGCTCCTGTGAATACAAATGGTGGAGCAGCAACAACGAGGGTCCGTGACTTTGGTAGAATGAATCCGCCTGAGTTCTTAGGATTGCAGACTGGTGAGGATCCCCAGAATTTCTTGGATGAGATCAAGAAGATCTTTGAGGTGATGCAGGTCACTAGGAATGATCGGGTTGAATTGGCATCTTACCAGCTGAAAGATGTGGCTCATATTTGGTACACTCAGTGGAAACAAAACAGGGGTACAGATGCAACTCCTATTACTTGGGATTGCTTCAGCGAAACCTTTTTGGATAGGTTCTTCCCAAGAAAGTTAAGGGAGGCAAAATCTCAGGAATTCATGAACCTGAGACAAGGTAATATGACGGTCCAAGAGTAAGGGCTCAAGTTTACCCAACACTCTAGGTATACTCCTCATATGGTTGCTGATTCCAGAGCTCAGATGAAAAATTTCTTGTATGGAGTGTCAGATTTGGTGAAAACGGAGTGCAAAAATGCTATGTTACTAGGAGATATGAACATCGCTAGGCTTATGACTCACGCTCAGCAGGTTGAGGGTGATAAGCTTAGGGAACAGGCTAAGGAGAGTAAGAAAGCAAGAACAGGAAACTATAAGTATTCCCAACAGAAATTGCTCGTAGTTTCAGCAGAAGTCTTCGACTCCAGCACCTTCATCAGCCAGTGTTCCATCCTTCAAGTTCCGGAATAATAAAAAAGGTGGAGCATCAGGCTCTAAGTCTTAAGGTAGTATTTCAGGCACTAAAACCTACCCAACTTTCCCTAAGTGTGGTAAGAACCATCCGGGCGAGTGTGTTGCAGGAAAAGAAGGATGCTTTGGGTGTGGTCAGTCTGGTCACAGGTTGAGGGATTGTCCTTGTAGACAGGGTCAATGAGGTAATAATGGTATAGCTCAGTCTACAACTTCAGCAGCACCAACAAGTAGCCCTACTCAGCAGGGTAACTCATCTGGTACAAGTGGCGGACAATGCCAGAACAAGTTGTATGCTCTTCAGGCTCACCATGATCAAGAATATTCTCCTGATGTAGTCACTGGAACGTTACGAGTCTTTGATCTTGACGTTTATGTATTGTTAGATCCATGGGCTACTTTGTCATTTGTAACTCCTTTTATAGCGGTCAAATTCAGTGTTAGTCCAGAAACTCTCCCAGAACCCTTCTCAGTCTCTACTCCAGTCGGTGACCCAGTTATAACTAGACGGGTCTACAAAAATTATCCTGTCACATTCTCCCAGAAAGTCACCTCAGCAGATCTTGTAAAGTTAGAAATGGTAGACTTCGATGTCATTCTAGGCATGGATTGGTTACATTACTGTTATGCGTCAGTCGATTGTACAACTAGGATTGTTCGTTTTTATTTTCCAGATTAACCAATCTTAGAATGGAAGGGTAGTACCTTAGCACCTATGGGTCGATTCATTTCTTACCTTAAGGCCAGAAAGATAATCTCTAATGGTTATCTCTATCATCTAGTTCAGGTTAAGGATTCAAGATCTAAAACCCCAACTCTTGAGTCAGTTCCTGTAGTTAATGAGTTTCCAGAAGTGTTTCCAGAAGTGTTTCCAAAAGATCTTCCCGGAGTTCCTCCCAATAGGGAAATCGACTTTGGAATTGATCTCCTTCCAGATACCCAGCCTATCTCTATTTCTCCTCACAGAATGGCTCCAGCCGATCTTAAGGAATTGAAAGAGCAGTTGAAAGACCTTCTAGATAAAGGCTTCATCAGACCTAGTATTTCGCGATGGGGTGCACCAGTGTTGTTCGTAAAGAAGAAATATAGTTCTCTCAGAATGTGCATTGACTATAGGCAGTTGAACAAGGTCACAATCAAGAATAAGTTTCCCATCCCCAGGATTTATGACTTGTTTGACCAACTTCAGGGTGCTAGTCATTTATCAAAGATAGACCTCAGATCGGGTTATCATCAGCTTAAAGTCAGAGATAGTGACATTCCGAAGATAGCCTTCAGAACTCAGTATAGTCATTATGAATTTGTAGTCATGTCATTTGGACTAACCAATGCTCCTGCAACTTTCATGGATTTGATGAACAGAGTGTTCAAGAAGTACTTGGACTTGTTCGTTATCGTCTTTACTAATGATATGCTCATTTATTCTCGGAATGAGGAAGAACATGCGAGTCATTTGAGAGTTGTTCTGCAAACTCTTAAAGATCGCCAGTTATTTGCAAAATTTAACAAGTGTGAGTTTTGGTTACAATCAGTTGCCTTCCTTGGGCGTATTGTGTCTAGTGAAGGAATTCGAGTAGATTCCCAGAAGATTGAAGCAGTGAAACAATGGCCCAAACCACCTCTACTACAGATATCAAAAGTTTCTTGGGTTTAGTGGGCTATTACAAATGGTTCATGGAAGGATTTTCATTCATAACCTCACCATTGACTAGGTTGACACAGAAGATGGTCAAGTTTTGATGGTCAGATGATTGTGAGAAAAGCTTCACAGAATTGAAAACTAGGTTGACTACAACTCTTGTCTTGACTCTACCAGAGGGTTCAAATGGTGATGTGATCTATTGTGATGCATCCAAGGTTGGATTAGGTTGTGTGTTGATGCAGCAAGGTAAGATTATAGCTTATGCTTCTAGACAACTTAAGGTACATGAGAAGAATTATCCGACTTATGATCTCGAGCTTCCAAACAGTGGTGTTTGCACTCAAGATTTGAAGACACTACTTGTATGGTGTTCATGTAGATGTGTTTATAGACCATAAGAGCCTCCAGTATGTATTCACCAAGACAAAGTTGAATCTTCGCCAGAGAAGGTGGCTTGAGTTCCTCAAATATTATGATATGAGCGTACATTACCATCCAGCTAAGGCAAATATAGTAGCAGATGCTCTTAGCAGATTATCCATGGGTAGCACATGTTGAAGAAGAAAGAAAGGAGCTAGCAAGGGATGCTCATAGACTTGCTCGCCTAGGAGTTCGTCTTATGAATATATCAGATGGTGGTGTAATGGTTCAGAATGGGGAAAAATCTTCTTTGGTAGTAGAGGTTAAGGAAAAGCAAGACAGTGATCCAATCTTGGTTGAACTTAAGGGTGCAGTCCACAATCAGAGAGTGGAGATTTTTTCCCAAGGGGGAGATGGTGTACTTTGCTATCAGGGTAGATTGTGTGTTCCTGATGTGGATGAATTGAGACAGCATATTCTTGCAGAGGCCCATAACTCCAGATATTCTATTCATCCAGGTGCCACTAAGATACCGCAATCTGCGGGAAGTCTATTGGTGGAATGGCATGAAAAGAGATATAGCAGACTTTATGGTTAAGTGCCCTAATTGGCAGCAAGTCAAGGTAGAACATCAGAACCCAGGAGGTATGACTCAAGATATTGACATTCCTACTTGGAAATGGGAAGTGATCAACATGGACTTCATCACAGGTTTACCTTGTACTCGCAGACATCATGACTCCATTTGGGTGATTGTTCATAGAGTTACTAAGTCTTCTTGCTTTTTGGTGGTCAAGACTATAGATTCGGTGGAGGATTACGCCAAGCTCTATATTAATGAGATTGTGAGGTTGCATGGGGTTCCTTTGTCTATCATCTCAGATAGAGGTCCTCAGTTTACCTCACATTTTTGGAAGTCATTTCAGAAAGTTCTTGGTACTCAGGTTAATCTTAGCACAACATTTCACCCCAAACGGATGACCATGTAGAGTGTACCATTCAGACCCTTAGAGGACATGTTGAGAACTTATGTGATAGATTTCAAGGGGAGTTGGGATGATCACCTTCCTCTCATTGAGTTTGCCTACTATAATATTTACCATTCCAGCATTTAGATGGCCCCTTATGAGGCATTGTATAGGCGTAGATGTAGATCTCCAGTTGGTTGGTTTGAAATATGTGAAGTAGCCTTGATAGGACCAGATTCAGTCCATGATGCTATGGAGAAAGTGCAACTCATTAGAGATAGACTTAAGACTACCCAGAGTCACCAGAAGTCTTATG
>JAJOOO010018491.1:0-16072 GCA_029582685.1 Solanum piurae | reverse complement strand
GTGGATGTAAATAAGTTTTTTCATTCCGCACTATTTTCATTATTGAATGCAATGAATGACTATGTGGCTTGTATAAGACCCCTTCGGGGTCGAATACGCCATGTTACGACTAGGGGGTACTCTCGGGTCGTGACAACCGATATGGGGATGCAAGTTCATAATAACTCAAGTCTCCATAAACCATGTAGCCATCATGGGTAGAAAGGATCATACTTTTTAGATGATTCCTTAGTGCTTTTTAGCATAGACTAGTGGATCCATTAGTTAAGGCATCCTATATGACGACAAAGTATAAGACAGTTCTGGCAGCGTGGGCAAGACGTTGTATCATCACTTAGACTCATAGTGGTGATTGTCTCTTAGAGAAACTACCACAAAGTTATATTATATTTTATTATATATAAATTGAGTTGTTATTGTACTCTTCAATACACTGAGTTGTTTTCTATTGTTTTAAAAGCTTTCCATATATTACATGTGTATTGTTGCTTTATATTGAGTTGAGTATCTTGAGTTTAGTACCCAAAGCCAAGTATCATATCTTTGAAGTTGAGTATCTAATCCTTGAGTTGAGTATCTAATCTTTGAGTTGAGTATCTTATTTTTTAGTTGAGTTGAGTTGAGTGAGTTTGAAAAGAGGTAAGTATGTTTTTTTATGAAGTTCAAGCTTATGTTATACTCTAGAATTCCCCTTACATGCTCGTACATTCCACGTACTGAGACATTTGGCCTGCATCGTTTTATGATGCAGATTTAGGTATTCGGGATCATCAACAGGAGCTTTGTTGATACCACATGGAGTTCGAGTTAGCTATGGTGAGCCTCCTTGCTTCCGGAGGATTTCATTTACTTTTCAGTTGTTAGGATGTCGTTGGTCTTGTCCCGACTTCCATCTTTGTTAGTTAGAGGCTTCATAGATAGATAGTAGAGTTTGAGAAGTCTATTTCATTTATCTTATTAAATGTATTAAAGACTTGAGTTGTGTTGGCTAGTTGAATATTCTAGTTTTATTCAGAGTTATTCATTTGAGTTAAAGATTTCTAGGTTTCATGAATTTTATTCAGTTTTTAAGCTTTGTATGCTTAAGTTAGTCTTCCGCTTGTAGTCATCCAAGATGAGGGTTCTCTTGAGAATCAACAATGGTTCTCGAGTGCCGGCCACGTCCAGGGTGTAGGCTCGCGTCGTAACAGTGTACGGGACTCCTCCAAATGCAGGGGAGGTAATGCCTCTAGACCAATTACTGTCTTGCTTTACGCATTACTATCTTCCAACTCTTGAACTAAATTCTTGATCCATTTTAATTTGTCATTCACCTTTTCTCTCTTTCTTCTATTTGTTGCAATAACTCACTATAGGCTTTTCCATGGAACTTGATTAAACTTTGGCTATTATTTAGTTATGCACTTCATTTGATTTGTTCCTTCGAACTTTTGACAGGAAATATTTTATTTTCTCCATGCTTCCTTCCTCCTTTTTGTGTTTTCTTTATTTGGTTTTTGAGTACATAGTTCTGTTTCTTTGATTTCTATTTCCACTAAAGCTCCTTTCATTTCTCTTATGTGATTGAAATTGATATTTGTGATAGTACTTTGCATGAGCCATTGTCTATCATTTCTAAAAAAAAATCAATTAACTACCACTACTTTGCTATATGTTAAGCTAATAAATGTTGAATCAAAATGAGTGATATTTTAATTGAAAAAATCATTTTTTTATTCAAGGAACTAAAGAAGATCATATATTTCATGTTTAACAAATTTGGCAGCTACATATTCTCCTCTGCTGCTGACTTTCCTTTATCAGGTATTTTTGAAATGTCAATATTTATTTACTTGTGAGAAGTTTAGGTCCAAACTTAGATTATGAAAAATCAAGATCTTGTATTACAAATTTAGTAAGACGTACTCTAAATCTAACCCAGTATGAAAAGAAAAAAATGTCTTCTAACCTATCTGGTGTTCAATACAGATTACTTCGCTTGAATGATGTATATATAATATTTTTTTACTATTTTATTCTTTCTAAACTTATGTACGATCAGACAATTCTAACATGATTGTCTCTTGGTTGGAGCAAGACAACCAACTAGATGCAAGAAGACTGGCAACAAAGTATTCTCAGTTGTTATTAGCAACGAAGTTAGCTTAAGAAGAAAAGACATTTACTCTAGCAGTGAGTATGACTGAGAGAATAATTCAGAGCAATGTAGTAGAGTTGTGCTCTTTCTACTTGTATCTTTACTGTGTTGTTTATTGTCAATTTGATAGAATTTTATTCCATGTAAAATTAGTTCAATCACAACTTTCACTATCATTTACCTAAGCTCATTCTAAGTGATTAAACATAAAGTAAGGGTTTATGAACATTGAAATCTTTCAAAATTATATTTAAAAAATAACATCAAAATCAAGTATGTCGGGCATGTGTCATGGACGATCTAGTCTTTGGTACAAAGGCAAAAACAAAACAAAATATATGCAATAACATAAAAATCTTTGTAACAGAGAGGGGAAAAAATGAAGACGAGAGAGAAAGAAACAACTAGTAATTAGCTTCCTTTTTAGTCTTCAACGTGAGGAGTCAGAAAGTCTTGTGGACTCTAGATAATGACGACCGTTGGATATGATGGTTTGAGTGTCCACCAAAAATGAGAGAGTGAGAATGCGAGTGATATTAGAGATTTCAGATTTGGGTTTGGGCCATGGGTGTATAAATTTTGGTCTGGTGGGAGTGAGTGTATAAATTTACACTTAATATATATAATGTTATTCTAAAATTTCATTTTTCGATTAGCGAAATAAATTTATTTAGAATTTGAAAAGCCAACCGAATAACTCAAATTTTAAACATTTAAATTGAAACTGATCGGGAAACACAAAAATTGAAATTTCAGTTGAAATATAACTGGTTCTAATAAATACTTTTCACACTTTTTCAACATTTTCATTAGTTTCTTTTTCTCTGAAATTAAATTTAAAAGTATAATGGAGATTTTGAGTAAACTTTTACTTTTTGTGATTTTCTATTAATATATTCTGTGTTATTTTATTTTTTTTAACAATGAATTTAATATCTCACGTGAGATCTTTAGAAAATTACAATCATCAAGTACTTAATTTGGTCAAAAATTTATTCAAAATAAAATACTAGTCTAAAACTAACTTCTAATAAGAGACCTCAATTTTTTTTATCTGTACTTCCTATGTTTTGCGTAGTATTTTGATAATGTATACTATCTTTAAGTTTACAACAAAAAATCTGATAGTAATAATATTATTAAGATTATTTCAAGTTAATAAGTTAGCCATGTGTATGTAATATTACCTTAGATTTTGTTGCATAAGAAACTTCATCAAATAATATGAAAAAATTGAGTAGTTTAATTCAAAGTTTAAAATATTTTTACTATTAAAAAAGAAACAATCTTTCGTTTCTTTTCTTTTTTTAAATAAATATTTCCCACTCTTTTTCCCCTGCAAAATTTGATATTTTTTAAGTAAAAATAAACTGATTAAATAGATAGTATGTGAGTTGTGACCTACTATGATTTGTCACATTTTTAATTTAGATTTAAATAAAATTCATCCATATATTGAACACACCCATTTTCCTTTAAACGCCCGATCTTTCAACCTCATTAGAACAAAACATGCAGTCTTGACAATAGTCGATCAAACACTTTCACTTTAAATTTTCTAAGAAAAATTGTGAATGTTCTCAAAGGTTAATTACGTAGATAAGTTAACTACTTAAAATATGTCACCTCCTTTAATTATTTAATTAGCATCAATAAGTCGTAAAACCTCATGTTAATTTGTTCCAAATTGACAATGATATGTATAATTAAAAGAGATAATATATTTTATGTGGTTAACTTATTTATGTACTACATAAACACTTGAGAACAAACACAAAATGTTTTCAAAACTTGAATCTATAATGTATAATAGGAACTTCAAATATTTACGTGCCGTAGTTCAAATGTCTAAATGAAACTAGTTGAAAAGATTAAACAGTTATTGATATGTTAAACCTTATTAAGTACAAGTTATGAAGATAAAAATAACTTACAATTGAGCCCAAAAATAATGGACCTACCCAATATGTTCAGATTATTATGGGTTGGCCTAAAGATAATTCAAAATTGAATAAATTTTAACCCATCCATGCATTACTCATTTTAAAACGATTGTTAACTTAACCCAGTTTTATTCTCAATTTCAACTCATTTTCTGTCATGATTAAATCACAAATTTTGCCAATATATTTTTCATCATATCCATTAGGATCAAATCTCAGATCAGATTGGGTCTTCGATCTCAAGTCAAGATTGAAATCAAGTCTTGAATCCCTGACTGGGTTCAGGTTTGAGCCTCGAGAGGGGTCGAATTCAATATCGGGTATTGGGTCCTATATGGAGGTGGGTGTCGAATCTCAAGTCCCAAATCAAGGTCGAGGCCGAAGTTAGATCTCGAGTCTCAAGTCTCAAATCAAGATTGAATCTTGTCCTAGATCGGGGTAAGGATCAAGGTAAGGTCTCAAGTTTCGGATCCTAGGTTGGGGTCAGATCTCAAGTTCTGAATCAAGATTGGGTTTGGGTCTTTGGTCTCTAGTTAGGGTTGGGATTAGGTCTCTAGTTAGAGTTGAACTCGAATTTTGAGTTCGAGTCATATCCTAGATTGGGGTTGGGGTCAAAACTCAAATCCTATGTTAATGTCATAGTCGAATCTCATGTCTCAAGAGAATTTGTGACAATATTCTTCTAATCCTATCGCTTCTAGTATGCCCACACATCTGTCACAATATTCTTCCATCACTTCCATCTTCCGAATATGAAAGTTCTTGATTGGCCAACACTTCGCCCCATGCAATAAAGTTGGTCTTACCACGATATTATAAGACTTACCTTTTGTAACGACTCATTTGGTCGTTTTGAGTACTAGATTTTTTTATTTCATAAAAGACTCTTTCGATAGATTCTAAATGGGTATTTTGAACTATTCGTAACTACAATTTTATGAAATTAGTGGGGTAGTTTTAATAATTAATTTAGTTGGTGGTTAAAGAAGATAACATTAAAAATAATAGTGGGTCACTTTCATCACCTTATAATTAGTTATGTATAATAATTAGGATAGTAAATAATTTGTAGAAGAAAGGAAAAATAAATTGTATATAGTTGGTTGATTATCGTTAGTGGGTCCATATATTGAATAGTGGAAAAAGATTAAAAAATTCAAAGGTGCGAAGTTGAGGACGTAATGATTGGTCGAATTGAGTAGTCCTTCGCAACACACTTTTTGACAACTATAAATACTTGTTTGAATTTTTAGTTTAGAAAAAAATGAGTATCAAATTTTAGAATATCAAACATTATTTTCAGTTTTTAGATCTGAGAGTTTTGGAGACTTTGTTCCTTAGCTTTGAAGATTTGAAGATTTCCATTTCTAAGCAATTGGAAGTGGGTATTGAAGATTCTTCATCTTAGACGTGTGTAAAGACAATATTTATCATACCCATTAGATGGAAACACTTTACAGTAACGATTTCTATCTCTTTACTATGTCTAGCTAAAATCCCAATTCTTGGGGTGTGATTATGTGAATATGGGTTGAATTTACTGCTGGGTATTGCTAATAGATAGTTAATTTGTTGTTTAAAGGTGATTTCGTTCAGTAGTTGTGTTTGAATTTAATGGGGTTGTAGTTGCAAATATAATTTTATTTTCGTGTGTTTTACTTGCTCGAGAGAGAGGTTTTAAAACCAAAACTACTGAATCGATAGTCTGTGGTTATTGGATTGTCGTGGGTTCAGCTCGAGAGAGTGAATCCTAAACTCTCTCCTACACATTCAGCTCGAGAGAGTGAACGGACTAAGGTGAAGGATGTGTTTCATTGCCGTTTATTGGTGTTTGAGAGAAACCGATTTGATTCGGGGTAAATTATTTGATGAAAGTCTAGCTTAGTTACCAATTTACAACGATTTACTATCGATAGCATTTACCCGGTTGTTTATTTAGCCCATATTCCTATCACATCCCAAGAATCCCATCTCCATATTTAGATTTCTATATTATTTGTTATTTCTAGTTGATAATTGACTGCAAAACCACCTTTGATAATTGACACTTATGTCACCCTTTAATTTTATATGTTTTTCTTCGTATAAGTCTTTAGCGATAATTGACTTGAGAGAATTTCTTGCTTGTCTCTTAATTCTCGATTACAAACCGCTCCCTTGGGACTCGACCCCAACTCACTAGTTGGGTTATATTATTATTGAACGACCGTGGACACTTAGTATTAGATGAAGCGCCCGGATACGTCAAATTAAAATGGCACCGCTGCCGGGGAGTGGTGTTACTTGAGAATTTTTAGTTAAGTTTGATTTTGTTCTTGTTAGTTATAGTTCTACTTACTTAATTTTTAGCTTTGTTTTTGCTTGTTTATGTATTGCAACAGGAAAGATGAGTGTGAATGGTAACTATGGGTATCAAACGGATCACCCCCTTTTGAAATTATTTTGAAATTATTGAATCTTAGGGACAACCTCCTAACGTTCAAGCAGGTAGGGGGCGAAACTATCCATGAGATGTGGCCTAGGTTTAAGGCATTACTAAATTAGTGCCCAGCTCATGGAATGCCCAATAAATTGCTGCTGGAATACTTCTATCGTGGTCTTGGTTCCGACAATAGGAGTGTTGCTGATAAACTCTTTGCAGGTTGTTTGACACAACAACCCTATGAAGTGTAGCCCAACTCCTTGATGACATGATTAATACCAACAAAGAAACAGAAAAAAACCAAGAATGGGTTGCATTGTTAACTCAGCTAGATGTCTTGTCCAAGAAAGACATGGAATTGGAAGCGCAATCCACGAAAAAGGACAAGCACTTTCCCCCTCGCGAGCGTAAAAAGGTGAAGAAGCAGGGGGTGGACAAAATGAAGAAGTCCTCTCACTCATTCTACACAAGATCGAAGAACAAGATAAGGTGTTAAATGAGATAAAAGAGAATATCAAAATGCTAAATCAGAAGACAATCTCTCATTCCAGGATTATTTAGCTACAGGACTCCCAGATAAACCAAGTGATGTCGTGTCTCTACTCACAACATAAAGAGGGGTCGCCTAGTGACACCATGGCCGACCCCAAAAATGAAGTTTAGGTGTTGACTTGCGTCGTGCTGCGACGTTAAATAAGGCGCTTCTTGGGAGGCAACCCAAGGTTTTATCGCTTTAAATTGTTATTTTAGAATAATGGTGTGTTGATTGTGCAAGTTAAAGTGTGGGAAATATTTGAAAAGTGTAGATTGGCGAGCTAAAGTCCATTCAACAAAACACCAAAGAGGTCGGCGACCCCAACCTAGACCGCCGTTAGACTTAAGACAACTTTAAGGCAGAGTCTGTAAAACTCGACGAGCCCAAGAAATTATTGGCAATTCGCCGATCAAGTCGGCGATCTCGATCTTGTCCACCATTTGGATCCCCACATCAATTGAGGGTCCTGTAAAACTCGGAGAGGTAAGTGACCACTCGGCGTGTCACCGAGTGGTTCGGCGAGCTCGAGTAATGTCATCGAATGGACGAAATCTGGACAGTTTATTCAAGAGCCAAAGGTTTAAATTTCAAACTCTTTCATTTTCCCCTCATTTTTCGTCTTTCCAAATTCACACCTATCTAGTATTTTTGATATTTCCGCACTCTATAAGTATTTTAGTTTATCAATTGGTGCTTGGATTTGGATTACATTGCCGCCTAGCTTTTCAATCTCATTTTTATCGGCATTTAAGGTTGGTTTTTTGAATTCTGCTTTTATTTTTAATAATTTGTACTCTTATGCAAGCAATATTATGTTGATGATGTGTGTTGGGCCTCTCTGATAGGATTAAAATGATTGAATGCCTGTTTGTAATTCTATAATCCTGCCCGTAATGTTTTCAATGTTAAATTACCATCTTTTTGTGCTCTAAAATGAAGTAAATTTTGTGGGGTTGTGCTTGCATGTTATTTGTCTTGGTTGGGTGAAGTCTGAATAGCTCGTATATATGCCAAATGATGTAATTTTCCTAATGATAGAGCGGGTGGCTTCATTTTTAAGGGCAAATATTGTCAAAACTAGAAGAAGTTTAAGTATCTCGAGGTAATGGGTGTTATGGGTCTTGTTTGAATTTGAGTTGTGCATGGTTTGATTTTGTTTTCGGGGGTTGCGGGGTTGTATTCGAGAAGTTGAGTTGAAAATAGGCACGTTGGGTCGTTTGGCTAGGCATTTCGCCTTTAATTTCGTGTTTTATGTATTGTTGTATTCTGTAACTGTCGGTGAGAAGCCTGAGGTCACCGAAGACACTCGGCGAGTCGCCGAAAGATTTCTTGATCCCCTTTTGTCTGCACCCCTGAACCCTTTTTGCATTGTAACTTTCGACGAGCTAAACCTTGCTTGCCGAAAAACCTTTCCCTTCGCCGACTTGCCTAGAATGTTGATTCAATCCTTTCGGCGAGCCCGACCTAGCTGGCCAAAGCGATTTGGCAACTCGCCAACTGGTTCGGTGAAGTCTTTCTGCAACTATTTTTCTTCTGAATTTGATTAAAGTATATCTAACCTTTCCCAATGTTTTGCATACATGGTTAGGTTTAAAGTTACAGGAAGAAACATGCCACCTCGAGGGAAAGCAAAGGGGATTACATTGAATAGGATGCAGCTGCCTCCAAGGGCAAAACTACGAAACTTTCCACGATTGGTGGGAAAGTTAAAGGTAAAGGCAAAACACCTGCGTCACCGGAGGTAAGCTCCGACAGTGACGACATCTATGATACTTACCTCACCACCTCTGAGAGTGAGGCTGAGCATCAGGAGCCTCAAACTATAACGTCTGATGATGATGAGCTTGTAGCAGCGCAAAGGGCAGAGCTACGATCTAAAAAGTTGAATGATATGTCTAGGATCTGGACTCCTCAGGCTGCCCCTCCTCTTCTCGTTCTAGAGCAAGCAATGACGCTTGCACCGCCAAACAGGGTCCTCCGCCCAAGTCACCGAACAGATTAAAAAGTGAGGGGCTGAGGACGATCCTTGAGGAGAAGAGTCTGTCCACGAATTAAGTGATCGACAGGTACCCGGAGATAATGGATTGCCTGAAATACCACAAGTTCCAAATCTTCACCAAACCCCGTGGCTCTTATATTCCAAACTAGGTAAGAGAATTCCACAGTGCATAAAATGCATTGATACCCCAGAGGAAGAAACAAACAGTATCTTTCAAAGCAGTTGACTACGTGGTTGTCAGAGGCCAGAAGATAAATTGTGATAGTGTTGTTATTAACACAGTCTTGGGCATGTCCACGCGTATTAATGATCACTGCAAGCACTTGATCAGAACAGAGAAGCTGGAAAAGATCAAGAAGTGGTTGGCCCCACTGATTTCAGATGGTACTCCGAAGTGGTTTGCGGAAGGAACTCCGATTGAAAGAAAGATCTGAACGTAGCTACAAGATTCTGGTTTGGCTTTATCAGCAACACAATTATGCCATCCTGAAATGAGTCAATCCTTCGCCTTGCCAAGGCAGCCTGTCTGGGTTGCATCATAGAAGAAACTAGGATAAATTTGGGGATCACCATAGCACAGGAAATTCTTATGCGTGCAAAGAAATGGCAGACCTCACTTCCCTTCCCGGTAGTGATCACCGAGTTGTGCAGACGGGCTCAAGTACCTAGAGATACAAAGAAGGATGTGAAAGTGATTCCCTCATCCTCCACTGATATCTGGAGGATTGAAGCTGAATATCTTAAGGATCAGGCAGAGAAGATGTAAAAAGCAGCCTCGGTGGACCCTTCCCCAACTGTGGACACAGACTCTATACCTGCAGAGGCATCATTGCCTACTCCGGCCCCTGGGCCTTCAGGTACTCCTTGTGCTGTATCTTTTGATGTCCCTAGTTCTTCTATTGTTGAACTGCGTCCTAGATCTGCTGCTATTGCTATCTCCCGGACTTCGATCACCCAGGCTTCATTACTACGGATAGGACAGCAGGCCCATTTTGCTGATCGTCGGGCTGCCAGACTAGAAACCTCCATTCCAGTTCAGACTGCTGTGACTGATGTTGTGACACCATTGAGTGCTACCATTGATGCCCTCGAGGCTAGGATAGCGGTGTGTGAGCGTGACCAAGGGGCCACAGGGGAGGTGATGATATTAAATGTCGTTATTGCTGCTTTGAGGAGTGATGTGGATAAGTTGAAGTCCACCGATATATCCCAAATGTCCATGATCTTTGGGATAATGGAGATCCCAGATGTACCCGGAGTTGAGGAGACAGTTGATCCAGAATCTGAGGCGGAGACGGATGAGGACACGCTAGAGGTAGCTGAGGAAGCTTTAGATAAGGGCCTCAATAAGATTGAGTGGGTCATGGTAGCTGCAGCTGTGTAGGCTTCATTGGTGGATACATCATTGGCCGGTCCTAGTGCAACTATTGTTCCTTCTAAGGTGACTCCGGGCACTGATGCCCAAGTCCAAACTGATGCACCGAGCACTGATGCCCAAACAGAGGAAGCGACTACTTAGACAGGATCCCCTATTTACCTCCCTCTCTGTCTTACTTTTACTTTGACTTGTGGATATTATATTTTTGTTTGCATTTGAGGACAAATATTTTTATTTGTGGTAGGGTGAGGCTCACCTTTTGTGTGACATTCGAAATTCTTGTTTTGTTTATATTTGGACTTTAAGCTAAAAATTGTGTTTTTACACTGCTTTTGTGTATACTTGTGCTTGTGGCTCCTTGTTTTTAATAGTAAACAATTTTTATCCTTCCAAAAAATTTTGCCACCTCTTGTATGTTTTGAATGTGGTTGTTCCCTTGTAAATTTGAGTGCTGATTTTGATCAATACCGATGACTCGAATACTGCTCATAATCGAATAAAAATGAATGTGCGGCTACGACAAGGCCAATTGAAGTTGCATAGACAATATGTGAACTTGTTGCATCTCGTTGTGACTAGCCAAGTATCGTATTGAGTCTCTTGTGATGAACATTGCACACTAGAGAAAGTATGAAGTCTTGTTTGACATTGGTGTCAATACCTTGTGTGATGAGCTTACCGTGAACCATGTGTGATGACACCTAGAATTTGCCCCGTTGGTCCGATTGACTAAGTGATGCAATTTCTTGAGACGATTTTAGGCAACTTTAAAGAGTGTGAACCAATTTGACATTATACCTCTTTTGTGGCTTACCTTGTGAGTGTGTGAACGTATTTTGAGCACCCTTTGAGCCTTACCCTTTTCTTGAAAGAAACTTGATGACATTGCTACCTTTTATTGACCCATTACCCATAATCCTCATGATATGTGGTTTGTTTGAATAGCCAACTTAGGTCAAAAGCCTAAGTTGGGGGTGTGGTAAAAAGAGAAGGCAAATCAATAAAATGCAAAGAAGTTCCTTTTGCCCATGTTTTGAGAACAAAAATGGAACCCCTCCATATAAAAAAAAGAGAAGAAAAGATTGAAAAAGAAAAAAAAGAAAAAGTTGTGGAATAAGGTTGCGGAAATACAAAGAAAATGGGGTTTCCAATGACCAATGGAAGATGAATAAGAGGTGACTTTTGAGCTTGAATGAAAATGATAAAGAGAAGGAAAGAAGGTGTTGTTCACATCACATTTCATGAAAATTTCAGCCTATAAGCCTAAATGACCATACCGTTACACTCAGCCCCATTACAAGCCTTGAAAAGACCCTTTTGATCTTGAATGAGCTGAAGAAAAAGTCGATTGAAAAATAAGGGAAAACCTATGGGTGAAATCATGCATTGTGTTTATTCTTGTGAGTGTGAGTGTTGATCTTGATTCCGAAACTTTAAATGATTGAACCATTGAGTGAATATGGAATCATTCTTTGTGTGAGGGAATTTGAATGCCTTTTATGAGCTTGAACTTGCATTTAAAGCAAGTATAGTGAGCTTGAGATTCTTTGGTAATGGAGAGTCACAACTTGAATCTTTGAGTGCACAATTGATCCTTGCACGAGTAAGTTGAGTTTTTTTGTGTGCATTAATAATTGAGTCTTGTGTAGCACTGTTTGAGACATCCTTTTTTAATTGCTGAACTTGGGTTTTACTTGAGGACAAACAAAAGTTTAAGTTGGGGGTGTTGATGAGTCCACGATTTGGACTCTTTTTGGGTTTTATTTTGATAGATTTAGTGTCCTCAAATGCATATTTTGTCTCAATAACTTATGAAAATCATTGAGTTTTAGGTATTTGGAGTTAGAGACTAAGCATGGACACTATTAGGCAGAAAGGAACAAGGCAGCTGAAAAGAACGAAGAAAAGATGGCCTGAGGATCGCCTAAACCATTAGGCAAGTCGTCGAATGGTTATGGTCTCGCCTAATGTTCCAGTGTGCCAAGTTCTAAGGGAGAAAATCAAGTCAGCGAGATAAATGAGTAGTCGGCGAGTCGCCAAATGATTCTGCGATGCATTACTCCATCGCCCAATGTTACAGAACTTGAATTTGCTGAAGGCCAATGCAGAAAGGCGATGAACCAGACCAAAGGGCGGATCACCAATCCACTCGATGATCCGGACTAACTGCGTCGAGTGGTACTTCGCAGCACACTTTTTGACAACTATAAATACTTGTTTGAATTTTTAGTTTAGAAAAAAATGAGTATCATATTTTAGAATATCAAACATTATCTTCAGTTTTTAGAACTGAGAGTTTTGGAAACTTTGTTCTTTAGCTTTGAAGATTTGAAGATTTCCATTTCTAAGCAATTGAAAGTGGGTATTGAAGATTTTTCATCTTAGACGTGTGTAAAGACAATATTTATCGTATCCATTTGATGGAAACACTTTTCGGTATCGATTTATATCTCTTTACTATGTCTAGCTAAAATCTCAAATCTTGGGGTGTGATTATGTGAATATGGGTTGAATTTACTGCTGGGTATTGCTAATAGATAGTTAATTTGTTGTTTAAAGGTGATTTTGTTCAGTAGTTGTGTTTGAATTTAATGGAGTTGTAGTTGCAAATACAATTTTATCTTCGTGTTTTTTACTTGCTCGAGAGAGAGGTTTTAAAACCAAAACTACTGAATCGATAGTCTGTGGTTATTAGGTTGTCGTGGGTTCAGCTCAAGAGAGTGAATTCTAAACCCCCTCCCACATATTCAGCTCGAGAGAGTGAATGGACTAAGGCGAGGGTTGTGCTTCATTGCCGCTTATTGGTGTTCGAGAGAAATCAATTTGATTCGGGGTAAATTATTCGAGAGAAAATTTACCCCCACAAAGTCTACCTTAGTTATCAATTTGTAGTGATTTACTATCAATAACATTTACCCAATTGTTTATTTTGGCCCATATTCCTATCACATCCCAAGAATCTCGTCTCCATATTCAGATTTCTATATTATTTGTTGTTTCTAGTTGATAATTGACTACAAAATCCCCTTTGATAATTGACACTTGTGTCACCCTTTAATTTGATATGTTTTTCTTCGTATAAGTCTTTAGCTATAATTGACTTGAGCGAAGTTCTTGCTTGTCTCTTAATTCTCAATTACAAACCGCTCCCTTGGGAATCGACCCCAACTCATTAGTTGGGTTATATTACTATTGAACGACCGTGGACGCTAGTATTAGATGAAGCGCCCGAATACGTCAAATCACCTGGTTGTTGTGGTTTGGATAATTCTTGTGTTGTTGTGATTGGTATGTAACCCCAAGACTGCGAAATCCATAATCTTGAACTTGTTTTACTAAAGCGATGCCTTAAACAAATAAGGCTTAGTGAAATATTGTTAATGAAGTGAAAGAGGTGATAACAAATGATATTAACGATATTTTTGGATCGGGTGCCACGAGCCGGCATAATATTATTAGATCGGATGTCACGTTCCGACACGATATATTTAGATTGGGTGCCACAAGCCGGCACAATATTATTGGATCGGGTGTCACGTTTCGATACGATAACATTAAAGGAAAACATGTTAAAACAATTTAATGTACCCAATCTCAAGAACTCAATTCCCAAAAGAGCTTGTTGTAGAGGCATGAGTCCTCATGTGTGTTCTTGATATTGTTGACTGATTACGTACTTACTTTAGTGTTGTTGTCACTGGTTCATGTTGTTTGTTGCTTGCCACCTTCTAAGTGTCATAATTGATTTTATACTATTATTCATTACATATTAGTTTCTATTTTGATTTGGTCAATGATATCTACTCAGTACATGTTCCTCTTTACTGAGCCCTACTTGTGTTTTTTTCATTTTGTTTTATGGAGTGCAACAAGTGTACCATTGTAACGACCCTAAAAACAAACTAGAGTAACTAGAGCCTAACATGTGTTCGTTTGTGATCGTCTTGAGTGTTGATGGTATTTCGTGTGGTTCCGGACGGGGCTGCCCAAGTGAAGAGTTTTTAAGTAATTTCGTTTTTATGTGTTATTAGGTGGGGTTGATTTTAAATGGTTTATATTATGTATATAAATGGTTTTAGGTTTTAAAACATTCTTATAACTCATTATTTTCCCAAAAACAAGCAAGAGTTCTTCCTCTCTCTATATTTTCTCTCTAGAAGTTCCCAACGAAGAAGAAGAAGAAGTGGGAGCTAGGGTTGTGGATTCAAGACGTTTTATTCATCAAATTTCTTGGGGAATCTTAGTAAAGGTATGGATATCCTTTATCCTTGATTTTTCTTCCTTTCAAGGAGCTCAATCCAAATAATTTCAAGGTTCTTCCAAAAACACAAAAGAACCAAATTTCGATTCTAAGCATGGGTTCTTGCATTAAATGATTTTTAATGATGTTTTATGTTATTATTGATGTTTGTTGATGGTTTTAAGAAAGAAAATTCCATGAACCCATGTCTTTCCATGTTTCCTAAATTTTGCCATAAAGTGGGTATATTGATTTTGATTTGATGGTAATAAAATTATGTTTAGATTGTTGTGGGCTGTTGATTTATGCCATTAACTATATCTAGTTGTGTGGAATTGTTAGTGAATCGGGTAATTGGGTTCATAGCCTTGAAGGGGCATTTTGTGAATTAATCTTCGTGATGATTATTGAACTATGTTTAGAATGAATTGTATTATTGGTTTCTTCTGTTATCTACACCTATCTTATGGTGAATGTGGTAGAATTTAGTAATGGTGATTATGGCTTTGGAGAATGGTAAGTTTACCTAACTTAATTGTTAATGTAAAGTTGATTTAGGATGGTGATAGATTGATGTGTGATCCACTTATGGTGGAGGTGTTTACTCATTGAATGTATTATGATCATGGCCTTGAAGGTATTATATGAATAATTGAGTATTACCATGATATTGTGTGGTGAATGTGATGTGAAGGAGTTGAATGAGAATCTAATAAAGTAAAGGTAATTATGTTGTAAATGCAAGGGGGTTGTGATTGAAAGCATGTTCTCTCTTAACACTTATGAATGAAGATGATGGAATGTGAAGTGTCTTATATTGTTGAATGTCATCTCTTGACTTGGTAGATTTAGGTGCTCTTCTTGATAAGTGAAAAGCTATGTTGAATATAAATTGATAGGCTATGGCATTCCTTTCATATGTAAATGATGAACTCTGTTTCTAAGTTGGGTAGTGGTTGGTAATTTATGCATATCTTGTTCTATAGTACTTCGTTTGCAATGAATAAATATGATTTGGAAAGATAACTCGTATACCTACAACTTTTATGTTTATGTAAAACTCTGATTTAACTTTTATGGACACGAAATATGGGACGCAACATAGGGCAAGTTCTGCCCAGATTCCGGGAATTGAAATCCTGCATGATCAGCGGCTAGTGTCTTGAATATATCTTTTTGTACAAAATGTATTTTGCGGTGATTCTTGTTTGTTTGCAACCCTAAGAGATGTATCTACATACTTCATGAAGGTTATGAAGTTTAGTTTTGCCGTTTTCCTTTTTAAATCTAAGCTGCAACATGAGGTACTAGGCTGGCCAGAATCACTGTTTTGGAAGCATAGTTGTATTTGTACATGCTAGGCTTACTTGTGATGATAATCCTATATTACGTCAACATTATTGAGCTAATAGAAGTTA
>JAJOOO010018490.1:0-25685 GCA_029582685.1 Solanum piurae | reverse complement strand
ACTTGATAGCAAATATGAGAATAATATATATTATGATATAATATGAAAATTTAGAATTGAAATATATGTATTATAATAATATGAGACTTAAATGGAATAAAAAATTAAGACTTTAGATTGAGAGGATATAGAAATAGATGAGAGAATAGATGTTTTTGTAAGAAATAATAAGGGATAGAGGGGTATTTATAATATTAAAAATGGGTTAAAGTGTATTTATGATAACTTGAGAGTTTAAATTAAAATATTAAAAGTAGGGGGTGTTTGGGCAGGAAAAAAGTTGAATAAATCCGCTGGAGGGGCCCACTAGCCGTTGCCCCAACGATTGGCAACGGATACAATTCAATAAAAAAAACAAAAAAAAAAAGGATCCCGCGGACCCGACCGGTTCACCCGGACCGGGACCAAAGGGTGAACCGGATCGGTTCCGGTCCCCTAACCCGTGATCCCCCCATCCCGCGTTAATCGACGGGACCGGGTTCGACGAGACGGATCTCGAATCGGTTGCGGGATGGGGCGGGGCGACCCGGTCCCCCTGCCAGGCCTAACCATAACTCAGGCCCGAGCCGACCCTACTAAACCATTTGCTACTAGCGCATGGCAGCCACACGCAATCAAGAAAACAAACAAGTATATGTCGACTTAAAATTAAGCCATCGGCCGGCAAGGCCCCTGTCAACAGATCTATAAAAGAAATAGTTACTCCCAAGAGTTCATATAAAGAAATAGCCAACTATCACATAAGTCCTGATTGGGCCGTGGAGGCCACCATGATCTCTATACCAAAACTGAAAGCAAGTATATATCAAGACAATACATCAAACAACTCACAAGCTTGAGCAAACCAACAAACTAGGCTAGCATGGCCATAACGTAGCTATACACCCCACACACTAGTCTGCAAGCCTCTAAGAGTAGTAAAGATTAGCGGGACAAGACCCCAACCTACCCATAAAAATATATACAACAAAAGCTAACAAACCTCCCAACTCTGGCAGCTCCGGAGGAAAGGGGCTAGCCAACCAGATAGAAGTCATTCCTGTTGCTGAGGAGGTCTATTGGTCCTTTGGTTGGGCTAACTTGAATCTGTTTAGTTTTTCACTATGCCTCATCTGAGTGCTATATACTATTAGCTCCTTGATTACGTATCAAATAAAATGAACATTTTTAATCACCGCCTACGGCCCCTCGATCTTAATAGCTTAGTAGCAGTCGTGGAAGTTATAATAGTTGTAGCAGAGTAAGCTAGACGATGACCAATCTCCCAATCATGATTCATGATTGGTGGTCATCTGTCGGGACCTGCATAGATAAATGCAGCGCCCCCAGGCAATGGGGCGTCAGTACAAAATAATGTACAGAGTATGAAAGGCTATAGACTAAATGAGCAAGTATCATAATATACCAAAAGCAATCAAGTAAGGAAATTAAATTTAGATAAGCATGCTAACCCACTACTGAATTTAAAACTACAAAAATTATCAAACAACCACCTAACCAATACCCCATAAGCTCGGTAGGTACAAACAACATAACACCTACCTAAGCCCCCATAATCCTAGAAGGTGTCAAATCAATCTACATACCCCTATCGGTAGCTCCTTATCTTTGTACGAAGTCACATAGCCCTTTTTGGCAACGATATAACCTTGTAGGAAGTGCATAGCCTTCTTAGGCAACATCATAGCTCTGTGGGCTGCACATAATCCTCTTTTGCATCAACATAGCCCTGTAGGCAACACATGGCCCTCATTGGCGTCAAAATAGCCCCGTAGGCAACACATAGCAATCTTTGGCATCAATATAGCCCCATGGGCAACACATAGCCCTCTTAGGCAATAACATAGTCCTATTAGAAAACACATAGCCCCCATAGTCAGTTCATAGCTCAACAGCTAACCACAATATCCCTAAGGGTGACAACAAACAATTGAATAGGTTAAAGGCGAGCAATTTTGCTATAAACAATATATTTATATATATATATATATATATATATATATATAGTTTCCAAGTTGTTCCTAACTTAGGGTCGTTCTTAACAGATTATGAGTCCCTATAATGAGGATTTATAACCACTTAATCAGCCAACCACTCACAATTACATCTACAAGATCACTAACATTAACTACCATATTATATCACTCCCAAGCTCTAAGGAAGCATACCGAACGAAGGGAATAGTCTTAACATACCTTTTCCTTTATAATTTATGATGAAAATACCCCTGTCCGCATCACTATAATACTAAAAAAAGGTAAAATCAATCAGTAATTAAGGACAAGAAGTACTATGACAATTTCACAATCGATACAGATTTCTATCGTAAATTACTATCCAAGACCTAAGATATCCATAAACTGATAAAAAGATGGTTCCTACCTTTCTTTACACGCCAAAACTCTTGATAAATCTGAGCACTGAAAAAAACCCTGCTGACACAACCTCCATGGAGCTACACCGCTCAATTCACCATGAAAACTATACCAAAACGACGAGCTCGCGACGTAGGGCAATTTTCGATAAGGAGTCAAGAAGAGATCATGAACACACAAGGATAATTTGAGGAGTAATTCTCTTATTTTTGTGGGTTTCTTATGAGATGGAATGAATAAAAACTGAAGAAGATGCTATCTTATAAGGTTCCACCGACCTAGGGGTCCCACCTCACGTGCCTGCTTGCGCAGTCTCACAAAAATGCAAATATCTCTCTATTCTGAAGTTGTATGAACAAACGGTGTGATGCGTTGGAAACTAGACTAGTAGACCTTCGATTCGATAGATCGTGGGCCCCATAAATCTTTATAGATTGGGAGAAAACCTCCGAGATATTTGACCCAAATTTCAGAGAAATCTTTAAAAAAGAACTTATGATAACTTTCGCCAACTTTTATTTTGCGACTTACCTAGCTTCAAAACTTGAGATACAACCCTTGAACACTTAAAATATGACATACCACATCATTCTTAATTTATTACTCACCCTCTTCGTCTTTCCACGAAGGTACGAGTTAATTTAGATGTTTCGAAAAGTCGGGGTGTTACACCAAGGCTGAATTTTTTTGGTGGATATCCGAAAAGTAATTGAAGTTCCTGAAAAAAATGGAAACAACTTATTATTTGAGTAACAATGTCTTGCTCAAATCCCTCTGCAAAACAAAATCCATAATGGACATACATTTGTTCAAAGAAATAGGTGAAAGTATTGACATGATGAAACTTTTGAGATATGTGAATATCTGCAATGACATCATATTTTCATTTCCCTAGCGTCGAAGGCGTTTTAAGGGCATACACAATACAGAATGAATATCAGAGAGAATTTGAAGTAAAATTTACCAAAATATTCGTTGTCACGTCAAAGTTAAAGGAGGTTGGCATCGAAGGATATCAGTAAGTCACATCAATATCAGATGTGATAATGTGCATCGCTGAAAGGCCATTTGCATTATATCTCTAGAGATGGTGATATCATTGCCGAAAGGACCTTCCATATTATATTATTGGAGGTGTTAATATCATTATCAACATGGTCATCTATATTATATTATCGAAGGTGGTATTATCATTACCAAGAGGTTCATCCATATCATTTCCCAAAAGAGGTGATATGATTGTCGAGAGGGCCATCAACATATTGAATTATATCAACTCATCGTATATTACGTCAAAAATGAAGGAGGTTGACGTTCGAGAAATATTTTATAAATCACATCAACTTCAAAAGTGTCTTATTTGTTCTACAACAATACCAAAGGAGGCTGACATGCAAACATAGTAAAGACACTACTTCCCTATCTAATTTACAATTTCTACTAACGAGTTTTATCTCAGTATTTGTTGAGAACATCTGAGCGGATGCATTCTCAATTAAACCACATGTGCAGATGTCATAAAAAAGAATGCAACACAACATAGAACTTTTTCTTAGCAACGAATTGAGACATGGTCCATGGAGAAATATCAAACTCTTTGGACTTGAGCTGAGGAGAGACTTCCACCATAATCAAATCACACCCCTATCAAAAGTCACGTAGGTATTTTTTTTTGTGTAGTTCGACAATTTCAGTTTCACTTCTTGAAATTTTTCAGACTCTCGTTATAACCAAATTTTTAAATTCGAGTGACAATGCGCCAACAGTTGTAGAAACTATATCCATGTAAGTTCACAATTATTGGTGTGATGGGATCCACATTCATAATTAAGATGTTAGAAAACCTCTTTTTCATACTCAATTTATTTGTTACTCTTTCTAGATCAAAGGTTATCTTAGCATACTAGATTGTCTTTCCAACTGATTGAGTTAAACTATAAACATCATGATTCCTGATTTCAAGAGATATATAGGCGGGATGGATGTTGAAATTTCAGTTGTATTCCAACAATCCATCTTAATTTTATTCCTGAGCCTACTAGCCTCTCTATAATTCAAAATTGGGAAAGCTTGTGAATTCTTCTTATATCGTGCGCTAAATCAAACGTATTTTTAAACTACAGGTGGCTTGAATTTTCATGTAACATGAGATATGTAGGCAACCCAACACCAGGGTGCCACAGGTCTTTAAATCCAAATCGAGCCTTTCTTTAAAAGAGATGAAAATGAGTTCAATCAAAATTAAATTCGTCAATTTTCTTTGCACAAAATCTCTTTAATCGGCCCTATCTAAAGAAGGGAAGTTGTTAACACCCAATTTTGACCCTATGCAATTTGAATTAATTATCAAGCTTCATCAATTTCAAAAAAATTGAAATAATTGTCTTTGAAAAATCTAAAAATATATTAAATCTTTTTCCAAATAATTTGGTTAGTTTTTTAGAAATAATTATACAACTATATATGTTTATATATAGATTTATATATATAATTTTCATCTTTTATATAAATATTTAGGAAATAGCCTCAAAAATAGTTTTCAGCTTAAATACATATTTATTGTCTTTAAATTAGCTAACTTTATATTCATGTGTAATTAATTCTCTATTTTAAGTAATAAACTTATGTTTTGATAATTATTTTGTCTTGTTTAAATTAAGAAGATCAAATATTTATTCATCTTATTTCAATTTTGATCAAATTTTGCTAATTGATTCAATTTGGCAACATTCTAAATTCAATTGGCTAAATTTCTAATGCAATAGGTCACTCAAAACGGCTAAAATTGCAATTTGTTGGCCCCTATGTTTATAAATGTGGTTTTCTCTATTCAAATGATTTAGAACTGCTTCTCCTAAAGATTGAATTTGCTTTGATGCATAAATGTTAGAAGTATTAATATTGTTAGGATTCTCGAAAATACATTTTGGATCGGAAAGTTATTTGAGTATTGGAAACTTATGACATATGTGCGAAAACTTCTTTATCTTCTCTCATAACATGCAAACGTTATTAGTTGAACTCTCTACGATGCTCCTATGCCTCAAATCTTCATGCTTTCTTTTATACGTGTGCCTTCAGGAGTTTATCATGAATATGATTATTAGTACATTGAATCTTGGTTTGTTTTTGTTGCTCAGATGAGTATGTTGTTCATTAGTTTATCTAGTTTTTCTTTAGTTGCCACCGTTTACTTGTTGTCACCACACTAAGATATATCTTAATCACAATCATTTTGTATGACATCAATATTGATAGTATCCATTTAAAACTACTCTTTAAGTGCCATTGACAAGATAAATCTTGTATGAAAATTGATATTTCGCATGTTTATGTCCTCTAAATAGAGTGATTATCTATGTAACATCTCACGACTTTACTCTTAAAAATGTGAATAGTTGTCCTAAGTATATATTAGCTTGAACAGAGTGATGTCCTACTTGGTCATGTGTGTTAAGGTTCTTCAACAAGTGTATCAAGGGTATTGAAAGTGATATAGAGTCATAAGGGACCTCAAACACCAAGCCAACTTCAAAGCATTCCTATCGGCCAAGTTCTCGCATGAATTAATATTAAGGTCAACTTTCACGACCATATCTCTCGACATATAAAGTGTTAGGTGGCCCATGTACTATCAAATTAAAGTTCTATGAGCCTTCTTTTCAACTCCACCAAGTTTTCATGAATACGAGTTCGGAGTAAAAAGTTATGGTCGTATTACTAGAACATGTCCGGGCTACACAAATTTTGCGGGGACACCTACTCATTTGGTGACTCGCCAAATGGTTTGGTGAATCGCCGAATAACCTCACCGAAATATACTGAAAACCTTCAATCTCTGATTATTTTGGCAATCCGAGGAATATTTTGGTGAGGGGACCTCCAGATCACCGGTTTGGCCGATGGGATTCATTAAAAGATCATTTTCTTTGATTTCATGATCTTCCTACATTTCTAGAAGGGTATTCTTGACCTTTTACCGTCAATTAACTTTCCTAAGTCCATATTACAACCTAATAACATCATTATATGTATAAAACCTCTCAAAATCTTCAATTTTCCTTCTTCTAAAGATCAAGAACTCAAAGAAAGGGATTTCTCCAATTTCGCAAGATCTAAAGGCTAAGTTCAAAATTCTCTTCAAGATACCTAAGATTTTTTAGATAATCCAAGACTTCTCCAGATCATCTTCCAAAGATTTTTATTTAAGTTTCTCCAAGAACATTGTTCTTCCAAGTATGTAAATCTATTCATAGCATTGGACTGTGTTTGTCCCCACGCCTTACATCTAAATTCAGTCACTAAGAGTAAATTTTGGGGTTGCACACTAAGTTCTATGATTCTAAGTTGTACTTTCATTCCTTATTTTGAGTTTCGAATTCATTGTTATTGAGATTATAGTACTTTGTGTATTCTGAGTTTGAATCATCGTTCATGGCTATTTTATTACATGAATTATATTGAGTTGAAAATTGTTGAGAATCTTTGCATAACTATTTCTAGACATTGATTTTCAAAACTAAAACAAGTCCAAACATTTTAAAATATCTTTTGAAAAGAGTTTCAGGGATTCACTAATGGTTACAAACATATTATTTTACATTGAGAAAAGAATTACTATTTTTAAGAAGATTATAAACAGCTTTCAGAAGCATTTTCAGTTAACCCTTAAAAAGGTTTGAGTATTAACTCAAACCTAGTGAGTATTATTATTTTATGTGCATTTATATTTATATTTATATTTATATTTATATTTTGGGAGTAGTGTTGAGCAGCGATTTGGGTAAGAGTTCAGATAAATCAAACCCCATGACAAACGCTATCAATGTAGATAGGATCGTACCTAAATTTGGATGACTCTTCACCTACCTCAAGAAGGCTTTTAGTGGATCCATAAGTAGAGTTACGTCCTATACTCCGAAAAGTTACAGTGTGATTCTGGCAACATGGGTGAGACGTTATTAAATCACAAGGCTCATATAGATGGTTGCCGATTAGAAAAACTTTCCAAGAAAGCAAAGTGTGTGTGTGTGTATATATATATATATTGCTATCCATAAGCAGAGTTACGTCCTATACTCCGAAAAAGTACAGTGCGGTTCTAGCAACATGGGTGAGACGTTATTAAATCACAAGGCTCATATAGATGGTTGTCGATTAGAGAAACTTTCCAAGAAAGTAAAGTGTGTTTGTGTGTGTGTATATATATATATATATATATATATATTGCTATCATTGCATATTATATTGTGAAGCTTAAATGATTTTACTTAATATTCATGTTTTACTTCAGTTGAGTTACTTTCAGTCCTTCAATTTAGTTGTTTGTTTCATTCAGCTTTATTACATAGCGTACATTCCATTTACTAACGTCACTTGACGTTGCATCATCCAGGTATTCAAGATTATCAACAGGCGCTTCCTTGAGATCACATCATCCACTCGTCAGTTTTGTGAGGACTCCTTATTTTTCGGAGGACTCTAGTCTTTTATTGCCTTAGGAGTATTGGTTAAGGTTATTGTGGGTCTTATCCTGATACCTATCTTTAGACAGTAGAAGCTTCATAGATACACAGAGTTTGTAAGTCTTTCAGTTTTCGTTCTAGATGTTTTAATAAAACTTGATCATTTATACTCAGTTTTTTTAGATAGCTTTAAGATTCAGTTAATTTCTTTAAATGTTCTTCAGTTTTAAGTTTATGTATGCTTGAGTTAGTATTCTTCTAAGTTGTCATCTAGTCCAAGGATTCGCTTAGAGACCAACGATGATTTCTGAGTGTCGGCCATGTTCAAGGTGTAAGCTCGAGACGTAACAGTCTCTGTGTTACTTCTATTCAGTTTTATGAATTCCCTACAAGGTTATAAGTTGGTTATCTCCGGATGAAATAATTTGATTAATTTGATAGAGCATATTTTTTATGGAAGTTTTTAAATGTGATAAAGTTTGCTTCTTAGACTTAGAAGTATAGAAATATCTAATTTCGTTTACTACATGAAGCATGCTACTTGTCAAATATGCATTAGGCCATTTTATGCCCTTTTAATATTCATTATCTATTACTATATGTTGATATATACTAATGTTAATGGATGTCCTTTACTTGCCTTGAATATGATGCACCTTTCTCAAACTCATCCACTAATTTTTATTGTTTCTCTCACATGTGACATCAATCCGAGTCCACTATGGACTCCCTCCCTGCATATTGTTGAGTCGATACATTTTTTGAGTCAGCCCCATCATGGTTAGAATAAAATAGAAGCAAATTTACAGGTCTTGAAGACAAAAAATTAAATTTAAGGAGCTGATATACAGAAATATACAAGTGATATATAGTTGTTATACAACTAATATACAAGGGAAGAAATGGGCCAAAAACGCATCAACACTAGCTCAGTTTCTCGACATCAATAAATTTGGGCCAAAAGGGCCCAAATTCAATTTCCCTTTTACTCTTAAATTATGTCATTGTAATTAGGAAAAATTATTGAAATACACGTCTTATGTTTCCCTTATTTCTAATATTCCCTTCTATTTCTAAAAACCTCTAAAATCCCTTATTTCTCTTCTAATTCTAAATTATTTTATAATGTATCTGAGCAACATATTATGTATCCAGTTTATTTTATAATGTATCCGAGCTACATATTATGTATCCAGTTTGTTTTACTTTTTCAGAGATTAATGTAATTACAAACTAAATAGGGATAAATTTTAATTTCATATTGAAACTGTGTGATTCCTTAAATTTATACTTGTAATTCTTTATTGTTTGTTTTTCTTAACTCTTTAGAATTTTTAATTAACTTAGTCGAATTCCCCAAAAGATGAACTATTTTCTTTATGTTGTTTTATTTTAATGAATTTCATTTTATCAATTTGTTGTGTTCTTTATTTACTTAATCAAATATCTTTAGTCAAAACTTTATTAATTAATTTAAGGTAGTTTCTTCCTTTAATCGACTAAGTTGGTTTAAGTTATTACCTTCAAATAAATTCTTACTTAATCTATTTTTGTTAAAGTATTAATCACTTTCAATTTATTTAAAATGTTTAAGTCAATTTTCCCTTTTTCTTAAAAAACTCAAAAAAAAATGTTATTTACTTAATTATTTTCTCAAAGTTAAGCAAATAGTTTAGTTCAAATCGTCGGATAACCACATGTTAGTGAATACTTTAAGGGCAAATACCTTCTTAAAGTATAAATAAGAACTTTTTACCCATTTTTCTCTAAATTTTTAAAGACTTAATTTGTTAGATTCTTTTTAAATTAAGTTTTCTATTTTTTTAAAAAATTAATTAAGCGTCGACTATTTTCTAAGTATTTTTCTTAAATTGGTTTATACTTGGAATATTTCTAAAGTGATTTTTTAAATATATAAAAATCACGACATAACAAAAATGATGACTCTGCTGGAGATTCTGGATTAGGTTCTAACCAAAAGATTTTCTCACTTCTATGACTAACTATTCGGGATTGTAATACATTTGTTCACTTTACTTGGGCACAATGTGTTTAATTTTGAACATTAAGCTATCATTGCATTCATGGAATATTTCCGTCAACCAACATCGATTTTGAGTATTTTAAGAATGATTTTGTGATCTCGTAATCAGTCTTTCTTATACATAATATTTTTCAGAATGAGTGACAATTTATTGGTTCGTTATGCGTCCAATGATTGTCATAGTTTCAACCCAAGTTGACCCCTTGACCCCGATCTTTCAAATGCCTAGTGTTAGTAAATTAATGTAGAGTTAAACCAAATTATTTTTTAAGAGAATTAGCCTAAGATAACCCATACCTAAGGTGTATTGGTCCCATTAGAAGCCACCTTGTGTCTATTTGGATCATTGGCAATAAAAATACAATCATAATTTATGTGTTAAATTGAAGAAAGTGTATGCCAATTTAAATAGTGCATTATCGCTTGGGGGGAGGAGGTACTTAACCCTTTTTCTCTTTTGTAGGATTACTCAAGTTCATGACCATCTGAGAATCCAAATGATAACTCAACCCAAAGCCTACCTCAAAGTACTGTGGACATACATGAATATATACGACAAATCAGAAGTCCAAAAAACATATAGGCCATCTACCATCCCTAACGGAAATGGAAGCTCGACCACATTTGATCGGGACAATAGTAAATTGTTGGGATAGCAAGCGTATGGTTTTTTGTTTCGAAGATGTGGAGATGACTCCAACCATGGAAGAAGTAGTTGCAAGCTACAAAATCCTGGCCATGTGTAATAAAAAAGCTCTAACAATGATATTTTAATCCCCAAAGTATGGGATCACGATAAAATTAAGGAATCTCACTAGACAAAGTCAAGTGGTGAATAGACTCAAAGGACAAACATCCTGCTCCACAAGATTTACTATCGATTTAAACGTGCTAGAGCTTTGTAATGAACCGGTCGGTTATTTTTGGAAAGTTTCATGAAATTTCTATTTTGGCACTCCCGTTATCGACCCCGAGTCATTTTTTAATAAGTTTGAAAGGTTGGTTTTGGACTTTGAGTTGAAAGTTGAGAATTTTGTAAGTTTGTCAATTTTAAAGGCTAAATTATTAAGAAAGTGATTTTTGGGGTCTTTTGGAGTTTCGAGTGTCGGAATGGAATTCCGTCGATTCCATTAGTCCCGAAATGTGAAATATAATTTGTGAGAGTTGTTAGTTTTAGATTCTGGGTCTTTTTGAGGATTTGAGATCCTAAGTTGTGAAATTGTGGAATTTTAGCCTTTGGATTGACTTTGGTCAACATTTGGGGTTCGGATGCTCGGATCAGAATTTTGAGAGTTCCGTTGAATTTGGGGGATGATTTTAGGCCTAGGTGAGATCTTGATTGAGTTTTGAGAGGCCCCGAGCTTGTTTTAGCCTTTTTAGGTGTTGAGTTAGTTTCTTATGATTTTCACGGATGTCAGGTCAAGGAGACCTCAGATTCATGTTTTGATAGTCCCATTGAGTCTGAAACGTCTAGTATAATTTATTTGTATATCTGGTTTATGTGTACGAGGTTTCTAACGAATCTCGAGGGTCCTTTCGATATTTGAGTGTTTGCTAAGTTTTTTTGGTGCCTAAGTTTTGTAACGTAAGCTTTTGCGATAGGCCTTTCACTTAAGCGAGCTTCGCATAAGCAAAGGTGTAATTGTTTAAGCGAAGGCTGGACTTTTTGGAAAGGTTCTCTTAAGTGAACCAGGGATCGCTTTATCGATAGTCGCTTAAGCGAAGCCTGGTTCGCAAAAGCGAAACCCGTGTTTTTAGCAGGGTTCATGGTTTGCTTAAGCGATATTTGAAGGGGGTTTGCTGCTATTTTTGGGGTTTAAGCCCCATTTCACCATATTTGAGCTTTGGGGACCCTTGGTGGTGTTTTTGAAAGGATTTTCTGTGCTAGTTCATCTAGGTAAGTGTTCCTGATCCTAAACCTTCATTTATCATTAATTAATTATGAGTTTTAACATCAAAATATGATTTTTATTGGTGATTGTGGAGGTTTTTCATGAACTCAAGTTCTTAACTAAAATGGTGATTTTGAAGTGATTTTAATCCCTTTCTTGAAACAGTTTTCTCTAACGAGTTCCTAGAGCCTTGAGTAATATTTTCAAGTATTATTTTCTGGATTCAAACCTTCTTTTTCAAAATTAGGGTTAGTGTTGATTGACCTACTTTTCAAGAGAATTAGTGTGGGTATTGTGATTTATGGTAGATGATTGTGGATACTTAATTATTTTAACTTGTGTGGCTTTGGAAGTGGTTCAAAATGGGAAGACTCAACTCTTGGTGTAATTGTTGATTGATCTAAGGCAATTGAGTTTCTAAACCTTGTATTCTAGTTGAATTTGTATGTTTCCTTCGTTGATTGTGTGTTGGGAGTAATGGGGATGAGGTGAAAGGTTTAAATTGTCGACTTGATACATCTAAATGAATAAAAATGGGTTGAAATGAAAAGTGCTATGTGTTGAGCGTGATGATGTGAATTGGCTTAATGTAACCCTTATTGATTAATTGATGAAATGATTGAAAGCATGAATGTGGACTTGAATTGTGCAAATTATTGTCTTTTCTATATGTTGTGATATTGCTTGTGTGATTTGATCGTTGAACACCGTGATGAGACATGTAATGAGTGTTGTGAGGTCGAGGTCATTTCCGGCTAGTGTTGTGATATAAAGCCGATTGGAAATGGTTTCAAGTAGTGATGTGATATAAAGCCGATAGGAAAATGGTTCCGGCTAGTGATGTATTATAAAGCTGATGGGAAATGGTTCCGAATAGTGATGTGACATAAAGCTGATGGAAAATAGTTTCGGCTAGAGATGTGATATAAAACCGATGGGAAATTGTTCCACATAGCGATATTATGCGGCAAAAGATTGATTATTATGACTTATGTATTTTATGCTCATACGTGACTTTCTTGATACTTGAGATTGATGTACTTGTGTTGTTTGAATGAACTACTTGTCATTATAATTGACTTACTTGATTCATTTAATTGTTGAATTGCTATGACTTGAACTGTGAATATTGGGCATGTGAGTCGTGTATTTTAGAATTGCTCGGTTGGGCTGATTTCTATGCAGGTTGTAGTTTGAGGAGGTTCGGTTGGAGAGTTGGGGTAGTCATTTTCAAGCTAGTTGCTTTGTTTAGTAGGTTGCTTGATGGGTACCGTGTTGTTGGAACTCACCTCTTGCTTCTACACTTATGTAGGTTCTTAACCTGGACCCGTGTGATCTTCTTCTTCTTTCTTGTCAGTCGAGGTTTGTTGAAGGTTTTGAGAGGTAGTTGTTTGTCATCTTAGAGGGCCCCTCTTTTTCTTTTCTTTAAGCTTTGTTCTACTTGAGAGACAAAGACCGCGACATGTATTTATTTCTTAATTTTGAACTTATGTATTTAGTGGCTTGTACACGTGACAATCAGATTTTGGGGTTTTAATAGAAGAATAAGTTTTCCGCTTTTTCTAGTTCTTAATTTTACTGTTTTCCGCATTTCTTTCTTTTCTATTGGGTTGAGGCTGACTTGTCTTGGTGGAAATAGAAAAGTGCCATCACATCTATTTGTGGGTCGTGACAAATGGTATCATAGCCCCAGGTTCATAGGTCTCACATATGTACAATCCAAGTCTAAGTAGAGTTTTGAGGATCGGTACAGAGACATATGTACTTATCTTCAAGATGTGACAAAGATTGTAAGGAAAATTCCTTTTATTTATCCTTTATTATCGTGTGGTTACCTTTCCTAGTGTTGAGTTGCCGCATGTTGTTTTGGTAGATACCGAGGATTAGAGCTTATAGTTCCAGTTATAGAGGGGAGACAATCCCCAAGCATATTGTTGACGCCCCAACTAGGGCTAAAGGTAGGCCCGAGCTATATGTCATGCTCGTGGAGTAGCACCATGTAAAGGTCGTGTCCGTGGATCAGCATCGGCAAGAGGCAGGTCTAGAAAGGCTTCTCCTGAGCCACACTAAGGTTTTTGAGGACCAGGTTCCTCTCAATTTTGGAGCTCTGTTGTTTTAGGAGACTTTGTTGAGGATACATGGTGTGATAGGAAACCTTTCGCCAAGTGGTGCACCGTGCACACCCCAGATGCTCAGATGAGAGTTGGGGATCAAACTCCAGGTGATAATGTCTAGATGCGCCAGTCACCATAGGTTCCTACACCGGTTGTTGGTGCACAGGTTGCTCTTGAGGTTATCTTGATAGCGACTGATCAGCAGTGCTATGAAAGGTGTCAGAAGATGAAACCCACCCAGTTTCAGGGTGGTAAGAGCAAGGATGCTCATGAGTTTTTGACTTTGTGCCATGAGATGATTGAGGCAGTGGGTATGGTGAATGTTCGTGGTGTCTGATTTGTTACACTTCAGCTTTGTGGTTGCGCTAGAGAGTGGTGGAAGACTTTTGTGAGGTCTGGACCAGTTGGATCTCCTCTAGCAGAGTGAGAGGTATTTTCTAGTGCTTTCCAAGACCCCTTCATTCCTTGGAGCGTAAGAGAGGAAAGTCGTCTAATATTTGAGAGCTTGACTCAGGGTGGTCTGTCTGTGACCGAGTATGAGGCCCATTTGTGTGAGCTCTCTAGGCATGGTATGACTATTGTTCAGGTTGAGGCAGAGAGAGTTCGCCGGTTTGTGAGAGGGTTGACTTTCTCCGTTAGGTCTTATGTGTTCAACTAGAGAGGGGGCTTCCTTTCAGTCCATTGTGAGCATCTCCAATGAGGCAGAGTTGATGGTCTTAGAGGAGTTTGGGGAGCCCAAGAGGGCCCCTTATTTTGGCTAGTTTTCTGGTGCCTCATCTGGAGGCTGAGGTTCACATAGGGGTAGGGGTTCCTTCCAATGATATGGACCGATTCATGCTTTTATGACAACGGCTGAGAGTAGGCAGTAATCCCTAGGATCTTATGGTTCTAGTCGAGGTAGTTATGGTACCTCATCGGGTTTGCAGTAGCAATTATCCATGCCGATACCTTGCTATACTTGTGGGGATCCAAGTCATATGATGCGACAGTGTACTCTACAGACTCATTAAGGACCTCAGTTTTCTCTTTCAGTTGTTCCAGCTAGGGATTCAGTACCGCTGGCCAGGGGTCGAGGTAGAGTTTATATAGGTAGAGGTGACAGGACTACTGGTTGAGGAACTCCAGCTCTGCAGGGTGGAGGTAGAGGTTCTATTCAGGCTGCAGGCTCCTGGGATGGCCAGTGCTATGTTTTTCCAAACATGCATGAGGCTGAGACTTCTGATGTTGTGATCATAGGTATCTTCCTAGTTTTCCATCGACCTACGTCTGTTTGTTTAATTCGGGATCTAATTTCTCATATGTGTCTACCTATTTTGTTGTTGGGTTTGATATGATATTTGTTTTCATGCCTGTGTCTATTCATGTTTCTACACCAGTGGGTGAATCCTTAGTGGTGGATTGAGTGTATCGATCTTGTCTTGTTTCTTTGGCCAGGTATGATACTTGGGTAGACATGATCATTTTTGGGGATGGTAGACTTTGATATTATCTTGGGTATGGACTGACTTTTCCAGCATCATGCTAGTCTTGATTGTTATGTTAAGACTGTGCCATTAGCAATGCCGGGTGTCCCAAGAGTTGAGTGGATGGGTGCTAGTGGTTCCTACCCTGGCAAAGTTATCTCCTTCATTAGAGCTCAAAGATTGGTTGATAGAGGGTGTTTTTCCTACTTGGCTTTCATTCGAGATACTAGTGTTGAGCTACCTTCTATGGATTCAATGTCTGTGGTTTGAGAGTTTGTAGATGTGTTTCCTACTGATCTTCTAGGTGTTCCTCCGGATAGGGATATTAATTTTGTTATTGACTTGGAGACGGGCACCAAACCCATCTATATTCCTCATTATTGTATGGATCAACCCGAGTTAAAGGAATTGAATGATCAGTTGCGGGATCTGTCGAGTAGAGGTTTATTCGCCTTATTATTTCTCCGTAGAGTGCTCTTGTATTGTTTGTGATGAAGAAGGATGTATCTATGAGGATGTGTATTGATTATCGACAGTTGAATAAGGTAACAGTGAAGAACAAATATCCTTTTCCTCATATTAATGATTTGTTTGATCAGTTTCAGGGTGCATCTCTATTTTCTAATATGGACTTGAGGTTCGGTTATCACCAGCTAAAGATTACGGCATCGTATATCCCTAAAATAACCTTTTAGGACTCGTTATGGGCACTATGAGTTTCTTATGATGTCTTTTGGCTTGACTAATGCCCCTGCAACGTTCACGAAGTTGATGAATAAGGTGTTTAGACTGTATCTAAATTCCTTTGTAATAGTGTTCATTGACGACATCTTGGTGTACTCCAAGACTGAGGAGGATCACGATCAGAATTTGAGGATTGTGCTCCATAGATTGAGGGAAGAGAAGTTTTATGCCAAGTTCTCAAAGTATGAGTTTTGGCTTGATTCTATGGCATTTTTGGGACACGTGGTATCCAAGAAAGGTATTCGGGTAGATCCAGCCAAGATTGAGGCGGTGAAGGGTTAGACCAGACCTACATCACTTACTGAGATCTGGAGTTTTGTAGGACTTGCGGGCTATTACCGATGATTTGTGTAGAGCTTCTCTACCATTGCATCTTCTTTGACTAGATTGGCTCGGCAGAGTGTGATTTTTTAGTGGTCTAATGATGTGAGAAAATCTTTCAAAAGTTCAAGACTTTGTTGACGTCGACTCCTATTTTGATTTTACTGGAGAAGGGTGTGGACTTCACTGTTTAATGCGATGCTTCTAGAGTCGGGTTAGGGGGTGTTAGATCTGTTGTAGAAGGGTAAGGTAATTTCCTATGCTTCTAGGCAGTTGAAGATCCATGAGAGGAACTACCTTACCCATAATCTAGAGTTGGATGCCGTAGTGTTTGTCCATAAGTTATGGCGACATTATCTGTATGGAGCTTATTGTGAGATTTTCACAGATCATCGGAGTCTTCAGTATATTTTCAGCCTAAGTGATCTGAATCAGAGGTAGCGTAGATGGCTTGAGATACTGAAGGACTGTGACATTACTATCTTGTATCATCCAATGAAGACCAACATGGTGGCCGATGATTTGAGTAGGAAGACTTCTAGTATGGGAAGTCTTGCCGCTATTAATGTGGGGGAGAGACCATTAGCTAGAGATGTTCAGCGGTTAGCCAACAGTCTCGTTTAGTTACAGGTTTCTGAGGAGACGAGTGGTTTGAATGCGTTCATTGAAGCTTTTTCTTTCTTAGTTGAGAAGATTCATGAGCGCCAGTTTGATGATGAGAAATTATGTCTCATTCAAGACAAGGTGATGAAAGGGGAAGCCAATGAGGCTGTCATGGATACTGATGGTGTCTTGCTGATTGGAGGATGGATTTGTGTGCCCAAGGTGCGCGAGTTGATTAGACTGATCTTGATGAGACCCATTGTTCCCGATATTCCATCCATCCAGGTGCGGCGAAGATGTATCATGACCTGAGCCAACATTATTGGTGGTGTGGTATGAAGAGAGATATTACAAATTTTGTTTTGAGGTGTTTGACTTGTTAACAGGTCAAGTGTGAGCACCGGTGAGATAGAGGTATATCTCAGAGGATGCTCATTCCTCCTTGGAAGTGGGAGCGGATCACTATGGACTTCATTATGGGACTACCTGCCACCGTGGGTACTTATGATTCTATTTGGCTGGTTGTTAACAGGTTGACCAAGTCCACCCATTTCATCCCAGTTTAGGTGACGTATAGGGCGGAGAAGTTAGTCGAGCTTTATATCAGTCAAATTGTGTGATTGCATGGAGTCCCAGTTTCTATTGTCTCTGATCGAGGTTCCCTGTTCACTTCCTATTTCTGGAAGGCATTGCAGCATGGTTTAGATACTAAGTTAGATATCAGTACAACTTTTCATCCTCAAATCGATGGTCAGTCCGAGCAGACAATTCAAGTGTTGGAGGACATGCTCCGAGCTTGTGTGATTAATTTTGGTGCTAAATGATATTACAATTGCCCTTACAGAATTTTCCTATAACAACAATTATCATTCCAACATTCAGATGACCCCTTTTGAGGTGTTGTATGGTAGATGATGTAGATCTCCGATCGGATAGTTTGATTCAACTGAGATGGACTCATTATATACAAACTTGCTTAAAGATGATATGGAGTAGGTTTTTACGATCCAGAGTAGACTGTTGAAAGCCTAGAGTCGAAAAAAGAGTTATGTGGGTCGGTGAGTTTGAGCCCTAACATTCATAGAGGGTGACCATGTTTGGCAGGTGTGATGAGGTTCAGAAAGAAAGGCAAGCTTAGCCTTAGATTCATTGGACCCTTTGAGATTTTGAGCCATATGGGAGAGGTGGCCTATAAATTGGCATTGCCACCTAGCTTGTCAGTTGTGCATCTTGTATATCATATTTCCATGCTTTGGAAGTACGTGCCAGATGAGTCCCATGTACTTTCCCTTGATTCAATTGAGTTGGGTCCAAAATTGTCTTTTTCAGGAGGAGCCTATAGCCATTTTGGATAGGCAAGTCTAGAAGCTTAGGACCAAAGAGATTGCTTTAGTGAAGGTGTAGTGGAAGCATCGTTCAGTCGGTGAGATGACTTAGGAGACAAAGTCAGATATGCGTGCCAGATATCCTCAGCTTTTTGAAACTTCAGGTACCTTTGTTTGCTTTATGTTCGAGGACAAACATGGTTTTTAGTGGTGGATAATGTAATGACCGGTCGGTCATTTTTGGAAAGTTTCATGAAATTTCCATTTTGCCCCTCCCGTTATCGACCCCAAGTCATTTTTGATTGAGTTTGAAAGGTTGGATTTGATCTTTGAGTTAAAAGTTGAGAATTTGGTGAGTTTGTGAGTTTTAAAGGCTAAGTTGTTAAGAAAGTGATTTTTGAGGTCTTTTGGAGTTTCGAGTATCACAATGGAATTCCATCAAATTCGTCAGTCCTGAAATGTGAAATTTTATCCATGAGACTTGTTGGTTTCATATTCTGAGTCTTTTTAGGATTTGAGGTCCTAAGTTGTAAAATTATGAAATTTTAGCCTTTAGGTTGACTTTGGTCAACATTCAGGATGCGGATGCTCAGATTGGAATTCTGAGAGTTATGTTGCATTTGGGGGATGATTATAGGCCTAGGTGAGGTCTTGGTTGATTTTTGAGAAGTCTCGAGCTTGTTTTAGCCTTTTAGGTGTTGAGTTAGTTTCTTGTCGTTTTCACGGATGTCGTGTCAATGAGACATTGGATTCATGTTTTGACAGTTCCATTGAGTCTGATATGTCGAGTATAATTAATTTGCATATGTGATTTGTGTGTACGGGATTCCGAACGAATCCCGAGGGTCCTTTCCATGTTTGAGAGTTGGCTGAGTTTTGCTGGTGCCAGAGTTTTGTAACCTTCACTTTTGCAATAGGCCTTTCGCTTAAGAGAGCTTCGCATAAGCAAAGGTGTGATCGCTTAAGCGAAGGCCGGACTTTTTGGAAGGATTCGCTTAAGCGAAGCCTGGTTCCCAAAAGCGAGACTCGTGTTTAAGAGAGCCCCTGGTTAGCTTAAGCGACATCTGAGAGGGTTTTGCTGCCATTTTCAGGGTTTAAGCCCTATTTCACCTTTTTGAGCTTTGGGGACCCTTGATGGCTTTATTTAAAGGATATTTTGTGCTAGATCATCTGGGTAAGTGTGCTTGATCCTAAACTTTCACTTTCCATTAATCAATTACGAGTTTTAACATCAAAATATGAGATTTTGATAGGTGATTGTGGAAGTTTTTCATGAACTCAAGTTCTTAACTAAAATGGTTATTTTGAAGTGATTTTAATCCCTTTTTCGAAATGGTTTTCTCTAATGAGTTCTTAAAGCCTTGAGTAATGTTTTCAAGTATTATTTTTTGGATTCAAATTGGGGTTTGTGTTGATTGACCCACTTTTCAAGAGAATTAGTAAGGGTATTGTGATTTTCAATAAATGATTATGAATACTTGATTATTTTAGATTGTGTGGCTTTGGAAGTGGTTCTGAAGGGGAAGACTCAATTCTTGGAGTGATTGTTGATTGATCTAAGGCAAGTGATTTTCTAAACCTTGTATTCTAGTTGAATTCATATGCTTCCTTCATTGATTGTATGTTGGGAGTAATAGGGATGATGTGAAGGGTTTAAATTGTCCACTTGATACATCTAAATGAATAAAAAGGGGTTGAAATGAAAAATTATATGTGTTGAGATGATGATATGAATTGCCTTAATGTAACCCTTATTGATTGATTGATGAAATGCTTGAAAGCATGAATGTGGACTTGAATTGTGCAAATTATTTTGTCTTCTATGTGGTGTGATATTGCTTGTGTGATTTGATCGTTGAACATTGTGATGAGTTATGTGAGGAGTGTTATGAGGCCAAGTTCATTTCCAGCTAGTGATATGATATAAAACTGGTGGGAAATGGTTCTGGCTAGTGATGTGATATAAAGCCGATGGAAAATGGTTCCGGCTAGTGATGTTATATAAAACCGATGGGTAATAGTTCCTGCTAGTGATGTGATTTAAAGTCGATGGGAAATGGTTCCGTCTAGTGATGTGACATAAAACTGAGGAGAAATAGTTTCGGCTAGTGATGTGATATAAAATCGATGGAAAATTGTTTTGGCTAGTGATATTGTGCCGATGGGAAATGGTTATGTCAAGAGATTGATTATTGTGGCTTGATGTATTTTATGCTCATGCATGATTTGCTTGATACTTGAGATTGATGTACTTATGGTGTGTGCCTAAACTACTTGTCATTGTAATTGACTTATTCGATTTGTTTAATTGTTGAATTGCGAAGATTTGAACTGTAAATATTGGGCATGTGAGCCGTGTATTATAGAATTGCTAGGTTGGGCTGATTTTTGTGCAGGTTATAGTTTGACGAGGTTCGGTTGGACAGTCGAGGTATTGATTTTCTAGCTAGCTACTTTGTTTAGTAGGCTGATTGTTGAGTACCGTGTTGTTGGTACTCACCCCTTGCTTCTACACTTGTGTAGGTTCTGTGCCCGGACTCGCATGATCTTTTTCTTTTCCCTTATCAGTCGAGGCTCGTTGAAGGATTTGAGAGGTAGTTACTTGTCATCCTGGCGGGCCCTCTTTTCCTTTTCTTTAAGATTTGTTCTACTTGAGAGATAAAGACTGAGATTTGTATTTATTTCTTAATTTTGTACTTCTGTATTTAGTGTCTTGTACACGTGACAACCATATTTTGGGGGTTTTAATAGAAGAATAAGTTTTCCGCTTTATCTTGTTCTTAATTTTACTGTTTTCCGCATTTTTTTCTTTTCAATTAGCTTGAGGATGACTTGTCTTGGTGGGAATAGACAAGTGTCATCACGTCCATTTTTGGATCGTGACAGGCTTTCATTTTTTTTTTAAAAATAGTTCATTTCTGAGCAAACTTGGAAAGAAAAACATGTTTTTGTATTTGTAGTGTGCTTACTCGGGTTCATGGTCTTCCCCCAAGACTCAAATCATACCATCCATCCAAGTGTAGTAATATTCACTCATGACATCTTCTACGGAGTCAATAAGGGAACGACAATCAAATATCACACTTTGACACCTATGATTCTCACCGACATCTATAGGGCTTTGGATAAGTGTTAGAACAAAAATATCTTATTTCAAGGTTGCAACCTAGTACTCCAATGGTGGATGATGAAACGGTTTCTTAAAGTCCACAATCCTAAGGAACCCCATTCCAAAGCTCGATTAGACCAATTTGCATTTCGTAGTTGGTGGTTATATATAAACAATTTTAAGGTAGGATATGTGCAACAGTTATAGTTCCCAATACTCAATGAATAAAGGGATAAAAATGTGCAATGGGCAATTGGTGATCTTGTCGTAGGAGGCACTATGATCCGAGGGGAAAATATCCATTTCTTGGTAATTTCCAGACTTAGAGGAGCCCGACCTTATGCTCAAGGTCTAGTTCTTAGATAATTAAGAGGTAATCAAGTCATCCCCGAATAGGAGAAATTAGGAAGTTTCAATGGTCCACAATGATGACCAAGTCGTTTTTTCCAGAATGTTCATTGGAGAATGGAAAACTTGAAAGATAAATGGTGATAGGGTTCCAAACAGGTTTAATGTTGAATGTCATGGCACATACAAAGAATGGTTGAAGATAAGCCTCATTGAAACCATCAAGCCCAGCCCAAACGTGACCACATGTATCAAAGACGTTGAATATGAGCATCAAGTGCTACTCCACGACTTCAAGAAAGGTACCAAGAAAATTGGTTGGCACACCGTTTTCGATATTTGGAGGATACATGAGTCATAGATCTGCTTAGGCAACAAAATAAAAGGTTAAGGCAATGCATAACCGAGTTAGATGATCACATGGAGCTACAAATCAAGACTGTAGAGAGGACTGGGTATTTAGAAAGGTCTTAGCTCGTTAGAGTTCACTAGTGGATGAACAACTACTTTATTTGGAAAGAAGTTGATGCCACTAAAAAAGCAAAGGACCATAGATTATTTAAAGCTTGTCATCATCCCCTGCGTGGGATTGCTTTTCATTTGTACTTTTTCTTTATTATTTATCTTTCCAAATTGTATCCTCATATTCTATTTTGTAAAACACTTCTGTCCTTTATCAATGAAATTATTTTGGGATATGGATTGACTTACAAGGTATACACATCCTTCAGTTCTCTAAGCCTAACCTTGACACAAAGGGTCACATATATTTTCAGGACGCGCAATAATTTTTTTGTGTACTATGTGTTATAACTATTTTATGTGAATAGGTTACTTTATTCGGAAACGTTCTAGCCCACATCTTTTCAAAGTTTATCGAATCCCCAAGCACAAAATTAAGTCATTATCAAATTTTGTCCAAATACTCTTTGAGTCTTGAGTTTCTCAACAAAATCCGAGCTTCACTCTCAAAATCTAAAACCGTACTCTATCTTGTTAGGAAAGGTTAAACTTTGTCGTCAAGATGGAATGATACTTGAATGTTGAAGAATTTTTGTGGAGGAGAATGGAAAGAGCCACCTGTGAGATTGCTGAAGTTGAGAGAATGACTCAGGAAATGGACCTAGCTAAGGCGGTCGTGATAGCCAAAAGTGTTAAAGTGGATGGTAAGATTGAGATCATGAAGGGAAAACGGGCTAAGGTTGACAAGTTGATAGCCATAGCTTTAAGTAAAAAGAATGATGAAGCCTCTAAGATTGGAAAAATACTCAAAGAATATTCCTCCACTCTAGAGGAGATTGACATGATTATTGGTGAAAAAAAGAGTCTGAAGTTGCTAAGAAGAAATTCAAAGAAAGATTTGATGGTGTTGCCTTTTTACCAAAATGATTTAGACAAGGAGATGAGAAGATTACTCTTCAAGTTTACTTTCGGGCTATGACCTACGTCCAAAAGTGATTTTGTTTTCTACTATTTATCAAATTATTTATGTTATGTATCGTGCACCCTATCAAAGGATCCAACTCTAAGATTAATCCCAAAGACGCACACAAGAAGTGAGCTTATCATTAGAATCAAACTGGTCATACTATTGAAGAGTGTGTGGAGCTGAGGACTAAAAGTCAAAGCATGGTCGATAGCTGAAGAATCAGTCATATATGGGGCTCTTACACCATTCTTGTTTGTGATCGAGCGGAACCTTGTATGCAAATCACGAAGGATGTTTTGATCCATCGTTATGACTTGGCTTTTGCAGAGTTGTATCTGAGCATCTACTGCAAGTTGGTTCAAGCCAAGATCCTGGCTGGCTCATGTTGAAAGGAAGGAAAGAATGACCTCCACTGTCTAGTGTAAAGATGATGAAATTTGTCTCATACATGACACCAAGGGTCAAGACATCGAAATGTGCTGCATGTTTCGTTGTGATTTGGAGTACTTGATCAACGAGGGGAAAATCCAACTTGAGTACCCTCTCTGATACCCATAAAGTTTGAAACAAAGAAGGAGATTAGCGAGTTTGCCCTATCCCTCTTTTCTTTCTTCTTTTCATCATTACTCTATCCGTATCTCACCTTCAATTTGTCCTCTCAAAGGATTTTGAAAATTTCAAATCCCCCCCAAAACGTACCAATTCCTCTAAAAATAACCCATTCCCTTCATTCATTTGGGAAAAGGTTTTTGACGCTCTAAGAACATGAATTTGTCACAACCCAAAGTACACCCTAGACATGACATGGAGTTATAAAAGGAAATAAAGACTTGTATTTAGTTACTACAAATAAGGGGAAAAAAAATTGTGTGTGTAGTTTATAAACGTGTGTTTGTTAAGAAGAGATTTTTTTAATGTTTTATTTTAGTGGAGAAATGTTTTTGGAATGTTAATTTTAAAATCTATTTAAAATTATAAATGGATAAATTTAAAAGTGCTTCCATGTTAATTTTAAATTTAAATTTTAAAAACTGTTTAAAATTTCTGAACTTCTTCCATGTTAATTTTAAAAACTGTTTTAAAATTGTTTTATTTTTTAAAATTGTAATTTAATATTTATTATTTTGTATAATTACAGATGATTAATTAATTTTAATTGTATAGAAAATTTAAAAAATTATGGTGCTACTTTTAGCCTCTCCTAACCGGTGGTATTTTTTGCATCTCCTAATATATATAGATTTTAAAAACTGTTTTAAAACATGTTTTATTTTTTAAATTGTAATTTATTAGTTATTATTAAATATACTTGCAGATAATTAATTAATTTTAATTGTACAGAAAATTAAAAAAATTATGGTGCTACTTTTAGGCTCTCCTAACACGTGGTATATTTTGCCTCTCCTATTATATATAGATTGATAGATATAAAAAAAATTAAAATTTATTTTTATTTTTATTTTTATTTTTGAATTTTATAAACATGATATTTAGCATTAATATGATATTTAATTAGAAATAAAAAATATGATAACTTTATACAAAAATATAATTACAAACGGGCTTAAAAAAATATAAATTACAAAAATTAATGTAAAAAATATGCATTTGTTTTGCGGTAAATAAGGAGTGGTGGAAAGATAGATAGAATATTTTGCATTAAAAATATGACAACTTTTTCACCAAAAAGTAATCACACTATTTTTTAGAACTATTTTAAAATTATTTATTAATTGTAAAATTTGCTTTAAAATCATTTTCAAAATAAAATAGTAATTAATTACTTAACCCTATTCCATATAATTAATTTTAAATATTTAAAAAATGTTTTTTTTGTGTGCTGACATATATGCGATATCACCTCTTTTATATATATATAAATATGAGAAAATACATAAAATCCCCCTGAACTTGGCAGCGAAACTTACTTTAGTACTTTAACTTTACGGGTAATTATTTATCCCCTTATCTCTTTTCAAGTGAATTTAAATACACTCAAACAGCTGACGTGGCAAGTAAAAAAATTTACTGCTCGTAAATATAAAAAATTAAAGAGAAAAAAAATAAGTGGCCCCATTTTTTTTCTTTTTAGCCAATAGTGTTTTTTCCCTTCATCTTCCTCACACCTCACCACCCCTCTCGCCCTCAACCACCACTTGCACCATCTCTTTCTTCTTCGTCGAACCCCCCACCTCTTTAATTTCTCCTTCTTCAAAACCCCCATCTCGACCCTATTTCTCCTCTTAGAAGTCTCACCCTCTTTCTTTTTCTTCAGATCTGCCGCCAACCACCACTTCTTCTTCTTCCTCTTCTTCCTCTTCTTCCTCTTCCTCCTCTTCCTCCTCTTCCTCTTCCTCTTCCTCTTCTTCCTCTTCTTCCTCTTCTTCTTCTTCTTCTTCTTCCTCTTCCTCTTCCTCTTCCTCTTCCTCTTCCTCTTCTTCTTCTTCTTCTTC
>JAJOOO010018488.1:0-31813 GCA_029582685.1 Solanum piurae | reverse complement strand
AAAGGGCATAACTCGCTCATACGAACTCGGAATCGAGCAAACTCGGTGGCGTTGGAAAGATCGTTCCAAGGGCTTTCCAAACATAACTGGAACTACTCCTGGATCATCCTGAGCTAGGAGTTATGACTGCTCAAAGTTGGCCAAAAACTCACTGATTTCCCACACTTAACCAAATTTCCAGGTTCTGAACTTTTTCCAAAAATGACTACTTCCAATTTCAAGCTTCTTCATATTCATTTTAAATTGTCGGATGTAACACAATTAAAACGAAATTACATAAAAAACCCTCATAGAACCTCATTATAAAGTCAACACAAAGTCATAGGCTCTTGCTTAACCTATCATTTTCCAAGTCGTTACAATAAGATTGCTCATAGATTCAATAGGTGAGAATAGCCTTTCATCCTAAGAATCCCCGTATTGTGAGAAAACCTTTCACAACATGTCATTATCATTCATAAGTGTATAATTGAGAATAGCCTTTCAAACAACACAACATCATTATCATAATCATTGAAACTTCATTTATACTTCATTCATAAGTGTTTGTGTAGTGAATAGCCTTTCAACAACAACACCATTACATCATTATCATAATCACTTAATTCTCAAGTATTCATAAAGCATGTACATAAGCATCAACATCATACATAATTCTTATAATTTTCACTTCAAGGACCATGAATCATAATTCACCAAAACATCTAGAATTACTATATTAGACATGGATAATAACATGATTCAAGTAATCAATTTATAACATTCATACTTCTATAACATTCTACTAATATCAATCAATAGCCAGACTCTAAGATCCAATTTGAGAAATTAGGGGAATTCATGGATTCTTGGGTAATTTATCATGAAAATAGTATCAATTCATCAATTTTATCATAATATAAAGCAATTAAATTATTGAAATCATTTTGAAAAGGAATCCATGACTTGGAGTAAAACCCTAGCTTTTTTGGGGAATTTCAAGTTGTGAAATTGTGTTTTGAAGGGACTCTATGGGTGAAGTCTATCCATAGATAAAAATCTACCATACCTTGTTGAATATTCACCACGAATTTGGGGATAAAATCTTTATTCTTTATCCCTAGCTTCACCTTTCTTTTTCTTCTTCCTTGGAATTATAGAGAGAGTTTCTTTGGAGCAGTCGGCGTGTCGCCGAACAGTTCTGCGAAACACTACTATGTTGCCCAATGACACAGAGCATGATAATGTCGAAGGATGGTGCAAGATGGCGATGAACTGCATCGAAGGGCGAATCGCCGAGTCGATCGGCGATTCCGACTAATGTCGCCGAATGATCCGTTGTAGCACAAGTTTTTGAAAACTATAAATACTCGTTGAGTGTCGGATTTTGAGTATCAAATTTTGAATAGAGAACAAATAATATAATTTTAGTACTTTTTATTTTTGCTCTGAGTTTGAAGAGGGTTTTGAAAACTTGAAGAAAAAGAGGGTTTCATCTCCAAGGATTTGAACTTGGGTCTCTTGGATTCTTCATTCTTGGCCTATAACAAGACTTAAATCTTCATACCCATTTGAATGCAAGCTCATTTAGGTATAAATTTCTATCTCTTGGTGTGTGGATAAAACACCCCATTCTTGGGGTGTGATTTGGCAAAGATGCGTTGATATTATTGTTGGGTCTTGTTTGCTGATATGTTAGATGTATTTTAATGGTGATTTCACCTAGTAGTTGCAGTTTAATTGAAAGGGTTTGTAGTTGCAAATACAAAGCCACCCATATTTTTTCGGCTTGCCCGAGAGGGAGGTCGTGAAAACTAATACCGCTATACTGATGGCCTAAGGAGTGGGTCAACATGAGGTTCGGCTCGAGAGGGTGAGCCCTAGTCCCATATCCTAACACTCAGCTCGAGAGAGTGAATGGGGTAAGGCGTAGGCTGGTCTTCATGCGGAAAATGGGTGTCTGAGAGGATCACATTTGAAACGGGGTAAGTTGCCCGGGAGGGAACTTATTTCCATCTAAAGCTTAGCCTAGTCACTATTATCTTGAATATTTCCTATCGAAAGCATGTACCCAACTATTTATCTCCAGTTGTATTGCGGTCACACCCAAAGAACTCTTCCCCATACTTGATTTCCTTGTTCTTTTACTTACTAGTGACAAAAACCCCATTGTTATTTGACACTTTTGTGTCCCCCTTTAATTTAAAATGTTTTTAATAGTTAATGTCTTTAGCTACGACTAGTTAGAACCAAATTGTCAAAACCGCACCCTTGGGACACGACCCCAACCCTTGGTTGGGTTACTATACTATTGCACGATCGTAAACACTCATACTGGAAGTTGTGTCGTTGATTATGTAATTAAAACATCAGGACCCCAAAACAGTCCCCCAAATCTGCCCGGAGACTGTCCAAAGTGTGAGCTACGGATGGCACCTACGGGGCTTAGGACCATCCATGCTCCGTATCTCTTGGGTGTGAGTCAATACCTCCAAGTCAAGCTTCAGGCCATGACCTACAGACCTGCATCACGGCTAGTAGGCTGACCTATGGACTGTAGGTCCTAGGTGTAGGTCATGCCTGCACTTGCTGTCCAAGACTCGACCAATTTAGAGGTCTTTAGGTAAATTCCTTTTTAATTAGTTTTCATTAGGGGTCGTTTAATATGGATTTATTTCACCTATATAAAGTATTTTATGTCATTAAACACCTAATTAATTCATTATATCTCAAGACTCCAATCAAATCCCAAAATACTCTCCTCTCCAAATATTCTCTCTCTAGAAACCCCATTGATGAAGAAGAAGGAATTGAAGGCTAGGGGATCAAGAACTCAATTTTTCTACTCAAGTTCATGAAGATTCTACACCTAAGGTATGTTAGTTTTCATCCTTGGGTAGCTATCACCCAAGGAGTCCCTTCAAATGCTTTTATCTCAAATCTAGAAATCGCCAAAAGATAGGGTTTCAACTCAACCCCATGGATTCCTTTCAAAGTTGATTTTAAAAGTTGAATCATGGTTTTTTATGGATTTATTACTGATTTTATGTTATTTTAACTTGAATTCCTCAAGAATCCATGAGTTCCCCAATCCTAGTTATGGTCCTTCTTTACATTATGAATGTTGTTGTAAGTTGGTCCAATTGATTGGATGTGAGTAGATTATGATGTGATTCCATGATTTTAGTATGATTCTACGTGTATACTTGGGCAACCTAAGATTCTAGGATGAATTTGATATGGCGTAGGGCTATGTCATGATAGAGGCAATTGAGGGTTTAGATGTGACCTTCTAAGATTGATGAACTTCTTGACTAATTACCTTAGATTAAGATGACTTAGACATGAATTACCTATAAGTAAAACTTGTAGAGATGAATGAACTTGATTAGGGTTTATATGATGGATCATGGTTGAGTAGTATTGAGATTGACTTAATATGATACTAAATGGCTATAAATGATCATGAATGAAACATGTGGATAGTTTACCTTGAGATTTAGGTTTACATGACGACCATGTTAGGTGTTGCTTGAGAGTAACGCTCATAATATAGAGATGACTCCTACGACTTTAAAGGTAAAAGCTAAAAGGATTGAACAATAAATATTGAGGATTTAAGAAGGAATATATTGTGCATGTTGAATTGTATATGGTACTATTGTGGAAGCACTTGACCCACATGAACTACAATATGAGTATATGAGTTTATACATGCAATGAATGAACTACTTGAATTACGATTATATCCATGTCTACTATAATAAATGTTAGATGTGTTGATTTATATGGTCCACGATCCTTGAATGCCATTTATGTGAATTATGCATGATTGTGATATTATGTACATGCTTATGAACACTTTGAGAGGGAAGTGTCTATGATGATAATGTTGTTGTTGTGTCATTGCAATGACAATTACACACACACACTCCATGCATAAACAAGATTATGATGTATCTATGGTGTTAATTGAAAGGCTAGTTCTCATATGCACCTTTACACATTACTATGCATGAAATGTACATGACAATGATGATCCTATTGTGTTGATTGAAAGTCCATTCTCATGAGAACACATGATTTTGGTGTGAAAGTTCTTCTCACATACTAATGAAGATTCTAAGGTTGAAAGTCCATTCTCACCTACTTGAATCTATGAGCTATTTTATGAGTTGGATTGAACGAAGGGTAAAATACTCCTTCAAACATGTAAATCCAATTCAAGACTAAACAAGTAATTTTGGTAAATAATGCTTAGCACCGAGTGGATATGAAAAGTGAGGTAGAGACCCTCCCGTCAATACAAGAGACCGGGTTCTCTAAATTATTCTCATGAGATTGAAGCTCCTCCGTCAATACAATAGGTAGGGTTTCTAGAAGAAATTTCCCTATCCCATAACTATGTGCCCACATAGGTCTTTAGATAATGGATCCACCTAAAAGCTAATACATTTAGTTATACCTTAGGCAAGTAGGACACCTTTTTTTGGTGTGGGGTTACACGACACTGCATTCCATGTAGCTAACATGGTCTATGTCGGTTAAGGCTATTTTCCCTCCATGAACAAGAAAGTGAGTTATGTTCTATTGTTCCTCAAAAGAATCTACTTAGTATGAGTGGTATTATGGGATGTCATTCATACATTGCACAAGTAGACATTGAGATTAGCCATGGTGTGTTTCTCTTATTTAAATGAACTATGAACTTGAAACATGAACTATGACGAATGACTCCTCAAGAAGATCTACTTAGTATGAGTGAGGGTATTGGACTTCACTCATACATGGCACAAGTAAACTTTGAGAGTAGCCATGGTGTGGTTCCATTACATTATGATGATTTATGAATTCATGCATGCTCCCTTTGGATTGTTGTTATGATTGACTTTCCTTGACATGAGCTAATGAATATGAATGTTTCCTTGTCTATGAGTATTAGCTATGGATGAGACTAATGTATGATAAGTATGAGCATGGTGACCTAAAAGTGGTACTTAGTGTAGATAGGGTTATGAGATCTTATATATGCATGGCACAAGTATAACTTAGGGTTACTGATGTGATGATCCTATTATGATGAGATGATCTTTGTATTTTACTATGTATGTGCATTATGTCTTATGATGATTGATATTTGCTCTATGTGTATGATTGGAGACTATGCTTATGATTATGTTGTTATCATATGTGCTATGATGAGCTATATATTAGTTGTCTTATGAGTGATGTTCTCCAACTCTTTCAAAGAAGATGTTCAAATTGGCATATAGCATAGTTTCGACTAAAATGTCCCTTTTAGCATATTTTCAATGATTTTATGCATCGCTACCATACTTAGTGCATTTTTGTACTAACCCATATTTCTACATTTTTCGACAAGTGTAGGATTTGGTTTTTGAAGGTGGTCTTCTATTGATTCAAGCTTGGGATATATAATCCCCCTTGCTAGTTGGTGAGTCCTCAAGATTCAAGGACAAGTATCTTTACTTAGTAGTTTCTTTTAGTATTTCATTTAAGAACTATTGTAAGGGTTGTGTGTGTATTTTGATACTTTGATTGTATTTAGATGGCTAAATGAGACAATGTCTAGACTCTCATTCTCTTTTATGAAAGACTTCAACTGTAAAGAATTTTTTAATTCTGCATCATTCTATGACTTTTACGTTTATGATATGCTAAGGGCTTGTATGCAACCACTTCGGGGTCAAGTACGTCGTGTTACGTCTAGGGTGTACCCCTGGGTCATGATAAAGTTGGTATCAAAGCATAAGATTTTGGGATAATTTTAGGTTGATGTCTCATAAGCCATGTCTAGTAGAGTCTTGTTCATAGTATGAAGCGCGCCACATTTATTAATGAGAGGCTACAAGATGATTAGGAAATCTCACTTCTTCATTCTCTATATGTGCCATAGAGTTTAACTCTACAAGGTCTTTCTCTCTAACCGGTTGTCTTCAGGATGTGACTAATCGAAGGGCTCATACTACAAGGAGCAAGGGAGAAGATGTTTGTTGAAATGCCAATTATGGCTATGTGACTAGATAGGACTTGATATGCTAGATTTAGATTGTCATCCTTAGGATAGATTGGTAGTGTTATTGTTATGCTCCAAAGTGATGTTAGAACCCGTATAGTCAAATTGTTAGTCCCCGAATGAGCCTATCCAAGAGTGGAATGGGGGAAATTCTATGACATAAGTTTGGATCATGTTGTGTCTTAAGGTTGACTTTGAGGGTTGCATGTACCACCTAGTTAAGGTGAGGAAGAAGAGTGTAAGGGTTGACCAACCTCAAAGTGTTAGTTATCTTTTAAGATTTATCTTAAGAATGGTCATTTTGAGTACGGTGTTTAGATAATACCTAGATATGATTGGTTGGTAGACCCCACCAAAGGTGATGATATAAGTTGAAATGGTCTAGAATTGTCTTGATCCAACCTTAGTAGAATTGAAAGAGACATGAGGGTAGATGTTTGGCCGCTTATCAATTGAAGGATGTTTCTCAACTTTGGTTTAACCAATGGAAAGAAGCATGGCCGGTAGAAGCGAGTCCCATTGAATGGAAAAGATTTAAGGATGGATTTCTTGGTAGGTTTTGCCCTTTAAAGATGAGAGAGTTCTACAAGAACAAAGAAGGTATAGGTTTGATGATGATAATTCCTCTCAAGAAAGATCTTATGGACAAAGCTCTTCTAAGGTCCCCCTAAAGTTTAACAAAAATAGGGTGTCTACCCCTAAGTCTCAAAGAGTGAGTGGTAGTGGATCTTATGTGATTAAGCCTACTTGTGCTAGGTGTGGAAAAAGGCATGATGGTAAGTGTCTAGCCGGCACGAAGGGTTGTTATGGTTGTAGTATTGAAGGTCACAAAATGAGAGATTGCCCGGTGCTTAAGGCTAGATGAAGAGAGGGTAAGCAAGTTCCTCTTAATGGTTCCGGTATGTGTTTTATGCTTTATTAGATTCCGATATTAATTTTTTTTTGGTGACTTGATATGGTAGACCTTGATGTTGCCCTTAGTATGAAGCGTTGTTATTTTATGATAATGATGGTAGAAACCTACTTGGCCATATTGAGTTTTAGGTAGGTTAGAAGGTTTGATAAGAAGGGTGTTTAAGTAATACTTATATGTGTTGAGTGAATAGTCTCCCCTAAAAAAGGTAAAAGTGTAATTCACCATGGCCTAGAATCACCTTGGGTGATGGGTGTGAAAGCTTAGTGATGACTTGCCCGACCTTAGAGTTGAAAGAAATGGTGCTTAGAAAAGTCCGTATAATTTTAGTCCCAAGGGGGAGATGATGTGCTTAGACAGTAAGGTCATTAAGTGTCCTTGATGCCCATAATTTAGATTGGCTTTGAATTCTCACCTTGAGAAGTACATTGAGTTTGGGAAGTTTAGTCTCCGTTTTGTAGGCACATATGAAATCTTGAGTGGAGTTAGTAACGGTGAAATGCATTGTTGTTAGACCTCTAGTGGTTTTAGAACCCGGTAAGGTTATTATGAGTTTTGTCTATGTCTATGGGGACTGGTTGAAAGAAGTGGTAATTGAGGTTTTAGTAGGGGCCTTACTCCCAAGGAGGAGATAGTATGTTTAGATATCAAGATTTTGAGAGTCTCGATATCCTTATCACTTTCTTCTATTCCTATTCTAGCTTGAGACCAAGAATTCCTTGTGACTTGTTTCATGTCTTTGAGGTCATGTGTGATTTATGTGTTTCCATGATCTCCTTATGTTATGCATGTTCTTGAAAGGATTCATGTTTTGGATAAAATGAGTTTCCATGATTTATATGTTCCTCATGATGTTGTGCATTTCAGTATGATGGTGGCATATTTGACTTCATGTGTTGATTTGATGAACATGCTTTGTTATGCTTTTGGTGAAATGGCATATTGGCTCCATTATGTTGTATTGAGGTTGCTCTTAGTTGGAGAAACTAATTCCTACTATGATTATTTGATAGATGATATTTAGAAAAGATTGTATAGGTTAACTCCCAAGGGGGAGATGGTGTGCCTAGCTAGCAAAGTTATTGTGTGTTTATGTGTTGCCATGATTTCCTTCTATAATGCATATTCATGAAAACTTTTGTTTTTGAAAGAAAATGAGTTTATGTGAATTGTTTTCCTCATGTTGTGATGCATTGAGTATGAGTTTCCTATTGTACTTCATGAGAAGAATATATGAGCATGCTTTAGTTAGGAGTTGAGAGATTCCTCCTTGAATAAAATGTTTTTTTAGAGTAAAATTGCACATGAGCTCCATGAGAGTATGTTGAGCATGTTATGACTAGGAGATGGTAGTTCCTCCTTGAACACAACTAGTTATGAGAATTTCATGCATAAATGGTTCGTTAGATGTAGTTCCTACTTCCCTGTATTGCATTAAACATGATTGAGTTAGAATTGATATTTCCTCCTTTGAGTTGTGCATTCAGATGTTTCGTGCATGATGGGCTGCTAGTCTTGAGTCCTTAATTCCATAAGGTGTCTAAATCATCATTCGAGGACGAATGTTCCCAAGGGGGAGATAATGTAGCACCCGGTAAAACTAGTAAGACCAAGCTAGAGCCTAACAGAAGCTAGTAGGTGAAATTAGAGCCTTACGTGTGAGTTGTTGAATTTGATTTGTGGGATAATATGGTAAAATGGCTTCTCATACCTACTACGAGGCCCAAAGTGTGAGCTACGGATGGCACCTATGAGGTGTAGGTCCATCCACGCTCCATATCTCTTGGGTGTGAGTCAAGCTCTCCAACTCAAACTTCAGGCCATGACCTACCGACCTGCAGCATGGCAAGTAGGCTGACCTACGGACTGTAGGTCCCAGGCGTAGGTCATGCCTGCACTTGTTGTCCAAGACTCGGCCAATGTATGGGTATTTAGGTAAATTCCTTTTTAATTAGTTTTCATTAGGGGTCGTTTAATATGGATTTATTTCACCTATATATATTATTTTATGTCATTAAATACTTAATTAATTTATTAAATCTCAAGACCCCAATCAAATCCCAAAATACTCTCCTCTCCAAATATTCTCTTTCTAGAAACCCCATTGAAGAAGAAGGAATTACAGTCTAGGGCTCAAGAACTCAACTTTTCTACTCAAGTTCATGAATATTCTACACTTAAGGTCTGGTAGTTTTCATCCTTGGGTAGCTGTCACTGAAGGAGTCCCTTCAAAAACTTTTATCTCAAATCTAGAAATCCCCAAAACCTACGGTTTCAACTCAACCCCATGGATTCCTTTCAAGGTTACTTTTAAAGGTTGAATTATGGTTATTTATGGATTTATTACTGATTTAATATGATTTTAACTTGAATTCCTCAAGAATCCATGAGTTCCCCAATCCTAGTTATGGTCCTTCTTTACATTATGAATATTGTTGCAAGTTGGTCCAATTGATTGGATGTGAGTAGATTATGACATGAATGCATGATTTTTATATGATTCTACATGTATACTTGGTTAACCTAAGATTCTAGTGTGAAATTGATGTGGCCTAGGGCTATGCCATGAAAGAGGCAAATTGAGGGTTTAGATGTGACCTTCTAAGATTGATGATATTCTTGAAGAATTACCTTAGATTAAGATGACTTAGACATGAATTACTTATAATTATAGCTTGTAGACATGAATGAACTTGATTAGGGTTTATATGATGGATCATGGTTGAGTAGTATTGAGATTGACTTAATATGATACTAAATGGCTATAACTGATCAAGAATGAAGCATCTGGTTTGTTTACCTTGAGATTTAGGTTTACATGATGACCATGTGAGGTGTTTCTTGAGAGTAACGCTCATAATATGGAGATGACTCCTAGGGCTTTAAAGGTAAAATCTAAAAGGAATGAACTATGAATATTGAGGCTTCAAGAAGGAAGAGATTGTGCATGTTGAATTGTATATGGTACTATTGTGGAAGGACTTTACCCACATGGCCTACAATATGAGTATATGAGCTTATGCATGCAATGAATGAACTACTTGAATTACGATTATATCCATGTCTACTATAATGAATGTTAGATGTGTTGATTAATATGGTCCATGATCCTTGAATGCAATATATGTGAATTATGCATGATTATGATATTATGTACATGCTTATGAACACTTTCATAGGGAAGTGTCTATGGTGATAATGTTGTTGTTGTATCATTGAAGGACAATAACACACACACTCCATGCATAAACAAGATTATTATGTATCTATGGTGTTAATTGAAAGGATATTTCTCATATTCACCTTTACACATTACTATGCATGAAATGTACATGACAATGATGATCCTATTGTGTTGATTGAAAGTCCATTCTCATGAGAACACATGATCTTGGTGTGAAAGTTCTTCTCACATACTAATGAAGATTCTAGGGTTGAAAGTCCATTCTCACCTACTTGAATCTATGAGCTATTTTATGAGTTGGGTTGAACGAAGGGTAAAATACTCCTTCAAACATGTAAATTCAATTTAAGACTAAACAAGTAATTTTGGGAAATAATGGTTAACACTGAGTGGATATGGAAAGTGAGATAGAGGCCCTCCCGTCAATACAAGAGGCCGGGTTCTCTAAATTATTCTCATGTGATGGAAGCTCCTCCGTCAATACAATAGGTTGGGTTTCTAGAAGAAATCTCCCTATCCCATAAATATGTGCCCACATAGGTCTTTAGCTAGTGGATCCATCTTAAAGCTAATACTTTTAGTTCTACCTTAGGCAAGTAGGACACCTTCATTCGGTGTGGGGTTACACGACACCGGATTCCATATAGCTCACATAGTCTATGTCGGTTAAGGCTATTTTCCATCCATGAACAAGAAAGTGAGTTATGTGCTATGGTTACTCAAAATGATATATTTAGTATGAGTGGTATTATGGGATGCCATTCATACATGGCACAAGTAGACTTTGAGATTAGCCATGGTGTATTTCTCTTATGTAAATGAACTATGAACATGAAACATGAACTATGACTAATGTCTCCTCAAGAAAATCTACTTAGTATGAGTGAGGGTATGTTACTTCACTCATACATGGAACAAGTAGAATTTGAGAGTAGCCATGGTGTGGTTCCATTACATTATGATTATTTGTGAATTAATGCATGCTACCTTTGGATTGTTGTTATGGTTGACTTTCCTTGACATGAGCTAATGAATATGAACGTTTCCTTGTCTATGAGTATTAGCTATGGATGATACTAATGTATGATAAGTATGAGTATGGTGACCTAGAAGTGGTACTTAGTGTAGATAGGGTTATGGGATGTTATATATGCATGGCACAAGTATAACTTAGGGTTACTTATGTGATGATTCTATTATGATGAGATTATATTGGTATTTGACTATGTATGTGCATTATGTCTTATGATGATTGATATTTGCACTATGTCTATGATCGAAGACTGTGCTTATGATTATGTTGTTATCCTTTGTGCTATGATGAGCTATATATGAGATTCCTTATGAGTGATGTTCTCCAACTCTTTTAAAGAAGATGTTCAAATTGGCATATATCATGGTTTTAACTAAATTGTCCCTTCTTGCATATTTTCAATGATTTTATGCATGGCAACCATACTTAATGCATTTTTATACTAACCCATATTTCTACAATTTTCTACAAGTGTAGGGTTTGGTTCTTGAAGGTTGTCTTCTATTGATTCAAGCTTGGGAGAGATAATCCCCCTTACTAGTTGGTGATTCCTCAAGATTCTAGGAAGAGTATCTTTACTTAGTAGTTTATTTTAGTATTTCATTTAAGAACTATTGTAAGGGCTGTGTCCCTATTTTGAGACTTCAATTGTATTTAGATGGCTAAATGAGACAATGTCTAGACTCACATTCTCTTTTATGAAAGATTTCGAATGTAAAGAAATATTTTAATTCCGCATCATTTTATGACTTTTATGTTTATGATATGCTAAGGGCTTGTATGCGACCCCTTCGGGGTCAAGTACGCCGTGTTACATCTAGGGGGTACCCCTAGATCGTGACAAAAGTCTAACAAATAGCATAGTGATCTTAATAAAACATTTACATCCATAAGGAATTATCATCATACCGATTCCTTCATCCGGAAGGGCTCCTTGGTCCTCTCTAGACCGGAGTGCATAGAGGCGACAATAGTTTGGAGGAATGGGAACCGAACTACTAGGAGAAGATTGCTTTCCCTCTCTCCCATTTGCCATGAGTGTTGGGCAATCTCTCATCTTATGAACTTTCTTTCCACACACAAAGAAACCATCCGTGCCGGCTAGGCACTTACCCACATGTTGCTTCCAACATTTGGCACATGTAGACCTTTCAAAAGAAGAACTGCCTCCATTTCATCCTTGAGATTTAGGGTTAGACACCCTATCCTTGTTGACCATTGGGGAATCATTAGAGGAATCGTGATTGAAGGACCTCTTTTTTAATCTTGGTTGACCATGTTCATCGGATCTAACTCTTTTTACCTCTCTATTCTTTCTCTTAAGTTTGGACTCCTCAATTTGTTGGGCATACACCATAAGCCTAGAGATATTCATGTTATCATGGAGCATATCCGTACGACATTCTTCTCCAACTTAGTCAGATACACCCATCGAAAACCTACTCAGCTCATCCCTCAGATCCGCCACCATAGATGGAGCATACTTGGATAGTTGTGTAAATTTCAACTCACAGACACTCATGCTACCTTGCCTAAGGTTAATGAATTCCTCCACCTTACCTTCCCTCAACTCTCGGGGAAAGAACGTATCAATAAATGCTTTCTTAAACACCTCTCAATCAATGGGACCCGCTCCTACCGGCCTATTTTTCTTCCATTGAGTATACAAAACTTGAGCAACACCCTTCAATTGGTAGGCGTCTAGTTCCGCTATTTCTATCTGAAGTCACCCCCATGGCATCAAGTATCTTATGAACATCATCCACAAACTCTTGAGGATCTTCTCCCACTTTAGAACCAAGAAACTCGGGAGGGTTCATTCTAAAAATTCCTCAATCTGGAAGCTGTGGAGTTCACATGGGTCCCAACATCTCTATTGGCTTGGTCCGTCATAGTTTGGGCTTTAGTTGTCACGACTTGGGCCAACATTAGAAGAGCCAACCTAACCTCCACATCTAACATAGCCGGCGGATTAATTGGAGCTTGATTTGCTTGAGGAGTTTGGTTCACTTGAGGATCATCTTGATTGACATTGTCACCCTCCATTCTTCTTGTGTTAGCCCTTCGTGTATTCATTTCCTAAAAACACAATACAAGGTTTAGGATAGGGACTTTATAGATCTAAACTATATGGCACGACTTAAGAGTAATGAAAGAAGTGTAGCTTCCTAAAATCTTATAGACTCTCACTCATAAATGTGGCGTGCTTCGCACTATTAAGAAGACTCTACTAGACGTGGCTTATTAGACATCATCCTAGAATCATTGTAAACCTTGTACTCAAATAACAAAGTCTGTCACGACCCATGAGTGACCCCTAGATATGACAAGGTGAACTCAACCCTAAAGGGTCTCATACAAGCCCCTTAACATATCATAACATAAGACACAAGAAATGATGTGGAATTTAAAAACTTTATCCATACAATCGAAGTCTTTTATAAAAGCAAGCGGAAGTCTAACTTATCTAAATTATCCATCTAATACAATCATTGAATAAAAAATAGGGTCACAGCCCTTTCAACATAATCCAAATATGAAATAACTAGAAAGAAACTACAATGGACTCATACGTCCTCGAATCTTGAGGACTCACCACAAGCTAGGAGAATAGTCAATCCAATCTTCAACCACAAGAAGGTCACCTTAAGAACCAGAACCTACACTTAGTGAAAAATGTAGAAAATATGGGTTAGTACAAAAATGCACTTAGTATGATAGCCATACATAAAAATCTTTGAAACATGCTAAAAAGGACATTTTAGTTCAAAACCATGTCATATGCCAAGTTTGAGAATCATCATGAACATTGGTGTAAAAGCATAAGACATAAACATATTCAACACATAAACCATCATAGTATAATAGAACCATCGCATAAGTAACCCTAAGTTATAGTTGTGCAATGCATAGATAAAGATCCCATAATCCCATCTCTACTAAGTACCACTTTTAGGTCACCATAATCATATTTACCATTCTTTTATATCATCCTTAGTTCATTCTCATAGACTAGAAAACCTTCACATTCAATAAGTCATATCAAGGAAAGCAACTCTTAGCACAATCCACATTAAGCATACTTCATTACATTTAGCCTTCATGTTAACATACTTAGTAACATCATCGTAAGCATTTTTCATAAAGCATTATAACATTAAGGAACACACCATAACTACTCTCAAAGACTGCTTGTGCAATGCATGGATAAAGTCCCATACCCCCACCCACACTAAATATTGTATTCTTGAGAAGCCATAGTTCAATCTCATTCATTGTGGGGGTAATCATTAACCTACATATACCATGTCAGCAAATCTTGGAATCCGGTGTTACCCACACGGAAAAGGGATTCCTACTTGCCTAATGTAGGACCATTAATTTAGCTAAGGTGGATCCACTAGCTAATAACCTATGTGGGCACATAGTTTATGGGATAAAGAGATTTCTACTAGGTACCCCGCCGCAACTTAGGTATGGGCATCCATCTCCAGAGATTGCTACTAGAAACCCCACCTCAACTCATGTATGAACTTCCATCTCTATCAATATCCACTCGGTGCTTAGTATTATTCCCCACAGAGTACTTAACATTCATTACTTTAGTTCATTATTATAGGATAAAGAGATTGTTACTAGATACCCCGCCTTAACTCACGTGAGGGCATCCATCTCATAGCAACATCATATATAAGATAGATCATAGATTCAATAGGTGAGAATAGCCTTTCATCCTAATAATCCCCATATTGTGAGAAAACCTTTCGCAACATGTCATTATCATTCATAAGTGTATAATTGAGAATAACCTTTCAATCAACACAACATCATTATCATAATACTTGAAACTTCATTTATACTTCATTCATAAGTGTGTGTGTAGTGAATAGCCTTTCAACAAAAACACCATTACATCATTATCATAATCACTTTATTCTCAAGTATTCATAAAGCATGTACATAAGCATCACGATCATACATAATTCTCATAATTTGCCATTCAAGGACCATGAATCATAATTCACCAACACATCAGGAATTACTATATTAGAAATGGATAATAACATGATTCAAGTAATCAATTTATAACATTCATACCTCTATAACATTCTACTAACATCAATCAATACCCACACTTTAAGATCCAAATTGAGAAATTAGGGGAATTCATGAATTCATGGGTAATTCATCATGAAAACAGTAGCAATTAATCAATTTGATCATAATTTAAAGCAATTAAATCATTGAAATTGTTTTGAAAAGGAATTCATGACTTGGAGTAAAACCCTAATTTTTTGGGGAATTTCAAGTTGTGAAATTGAGTTTTGAATGGACTCTATGGGTGAAGGCTACCCATAGATGAAAATATACCATACCTTGTTGAAGATTCACCACGAATTTGGGGAGAAAAGCTTGATTCTTTTGCCCTAGCTTCACCTTTCTTCTTCTACTTCCTTAGATTGAGAGTGTTTTTGGGGAAAGGTGGTTATGTATTTTTGGGTTTAGGGATTTATGAGGTGTATGAGTTAGTTAATGACTTAAAAAGTCTTATATAGGTCTATTTAAACAATATAAAACAACCCCGCAACAAACTAACTAAAAAGGAAATTACTTAAAAAACCCTCACTTAAGCCGACTTAAGGCAGCCTACAGGCCCCATCCATTATCCCCACATATGGGGCGTGGATTGACCCACTACCCATACCGGCAGGGTGTGGGTTGAGGTTCTGCATCTCCTCATTTTCCCCCCATGATCCACGAGCCACTCCCACAGAGCGTGGACTACCCTACGGGGCGTAGGTCCCTTATGGGTCACACTTTTTGGGAGTTTTGAGGTGAACTTTTAAGGTCCTCCTCAAGGACCCTTGGTTGGTCCTTGGGGAGTCATGCATTGACGTTTAACCCACAAACCCTTCATTCTAAGTTCGAGAAGCAAGTTTTATGATTCTAACACTTACGACAAGCTCTAGTTAAACCTATTAATTTCAGAGGTTTTACATTATCTCCCCCTTGGGAACATTCGTCCTCGAATGATGATCTAGACACCTTAGGGAATTAAAGACTCAAGACTAGAAGCCCATCATTCATGAAATATCAAATAATGAACAATTTAGAGGAGGAAACATCAACTCCATCTCAACATACTTAATGCAACACAAGGAAATAAGAGCTACATCTATCAACCCATTATGCATGCAAACTTCAACATTTCACATATTCATTGGAGGAACTACCTTCTCCAACTCAAAGCATGCTCAACACAATATCATGAAGCAAATTATGCAATTACTCTCAAAAGCATACTAAAGCATATAAGCAACTCATACTAAATGCACAACAACATGAGGAACACATATATCATGAAGACTCATTTTCTTACTAAACATGAATTTCTCATGAACATGCATAACATAAGGAGATCATGGAAACACATAAATCACATATGACTCCAAAACATGAAACAAGTCACAAGGAACTCTTTGTCTCAAGCTAGAATAGGAATAGAAGAAAGAGATGAGGATATCGAAACTCTCAACCATCTTGCTATCTAAGCATACCATATCCCCCTTGGGAATATACCCCTACTAAGGCTAACATCAAAGTCTAACAAATAGCATAAAGATCTTAATAAAACATTTACATCCATAAGGAATTATCAACATACATGTGACTTCATCCGAAAGGGCTCCTTTGTCCTCTCTAGACTGGAGTGCATAAAAGCGACCATAATTTGGAGGAATGTGAAACGGATCACTAAGAGGAGATTGCTTGGCCTCTCTCCCCTTTTCCATGAGTGTTGGGCAATCTCTCATCTTATGAACTTTCTTTCCACACCCAAAGAAACCATTTGTGCCGGCTAGGCACTTACCCACATGTTGCTTCCCACATTTGGCACATGTATACCTTTCAAAAGAAGATCCGCCTTCATTTCCTCCTTGAGATTTAGGGTTAGACACCCTATCCTTGTTGACCATTGGGGAATCATTGGAGGAATCTTGATTGAAGGACCTCTTTTTAAACCTTGATTGACCTTGTTCATCAAATCTAGCTCTTTTTACCTCTCTATTCTTTCTCATGAGTTTGGAATCCTCAATTTGTTGGGCATAAACCATAAGCCTATAGATATTCATGTTATCGTGGAGCATTGCCGTACAACATTCTTCTCCAACTAAGTCGGACACACTAGTCAAAAACCTACTCATCTCATCCCTCAGATCCGCACATATCCGGAGGATTAATTGGAGCTTGATTGGCTTGAGGAGTTTGGTTCACTTGGAGGAGCTTCTACATTGACATTGTCACCCTCCATTCTTCTTGTGTTAGCCCTTCGTGTATTCATTTCCTGAAGACACAAGAGAAGGGTTAGGATAGGGAATTTATTGAGTTAAACTTTATGGCACGACTTAAGAGTAATGAAAGAAGTGTAGCTTCCTAACATCTTATAGCCTCTTATTCATAAATGTGGCACGCTTTACACTATGAACAGGACTTTACTAGACGTGGCTTATGAGACATCAGCCTAGAATCATTATAAACCTTGTGCTCTAATAACCAATTTTGTCACGACCGAGGAGTACCCCCTAGATGTGACAAGGCGCAATCAACCCCAAAGGGTCTCATACAAGTCCCTTAGCATATCATAACATAAAACACAAGAAATGATGCGGAATTTAAAATCTTTATCCATACAATCGAAGTCTTTTATAAAAGCAAACGAAAGTCTAACTTGTCTCAATTAGCCATCTAATACAATCTTTGAATAAAAAATAGAATCACAGCCCTTTCAACATAATCCGAATATGAAATAACAAGAAAGAAACTACAATTGACTCATACATCCTCAAATCTTGAGAACTCACCACAAGTTGGGAGAATAGTCGATCCAAGCTTGAACCACAAGAAGATCACCTTAAGAAACGGATCCTACACTTTGTGAAAAATGTAGAAAATATGGGTTAGTACGAAAATGTACTTAAGTATGATAGTCATGCATAAAAATCTTTGAAATATGCTAAAAAGGACATTTTAGTTGAAAACCATGCTATATGCGAAGTTTGAGAATCATCATGAACATTACTAAAAAATCATAAGACGTAAGCATATTCAACACATAAACCATCATAGCATAAGAGAACCATTTCATAAGTAACCCTAAGTTATACTTGTGCAATGCATAGATAAAGATCCCATAATCTCATCTATACTAAGTACCACTTTTAGGTCACCATAATCATATTTACCATTCTTTGATATCATCCTTAGTTCATGATCATAGACAAGGAAACCTTCACATTCAATAAGTCATATCAAGGAAAGAAACTCTTAGCACAATCCACATTAAGCATAATTCATTACATTTAGCCTTCATGTTAACATACTTAGTAACATCATCATAAACAGTTTTGATAAAGCATTATAACATTAAGGAACACACCATAACTACTCTTAAAGCCTACTTGAGCAATGCATGGATAAAGTCCCATACCCCCACTCACACTAAGTAGTGCATTCTTTAGAAGCCATAGTTCATTATCATTCATTGTCGGGGTATGCCTTAACCAACATAGACCATGTGAGCAAATCATGGAATCCGGTGTTACCCACACCGAAAAGAGATTCCTACTATTTTAAGGTAGGACCATTAATTTAGCTTAGGTGGATCCACTAGCTAATAACCTATGTGGGCACATAGTTTATGGGATAAGGAGATTGGTACCAGATAGCCCACCTCAACTCACGTATAGGCATCCATCTCTAGAGATTGCTACTAGAAACCCCGCCTTAACTCAAGTATGAGTTTCAATCTCTATCAATATCCACTCGGTGCTTAGCATTATTCCCCACAGCGTACTTAACATTCATTACTTTAGTTCATTATAATGGGATAAAGAGATTGTTACTAGATACCTCGCCTCAACTCACATAAGGGAATTGATTAACGTTTCAAGGACACTTAATCTAGTTTTAAGCATCAACGATCGTTAGTCAGTAAAATAACCCAACTAAATTAGTTGGGATCGAATCCCACAGGGAGTGTTGCGTGTTTAAGATTCAATAGGAAAGTACGAATATACTCAAGTAAGCCATAGGAATAGACATTTACAAATAAAAACATAATTCAAATGAAGGGGTGACACGAATGTCAAATAAGGGGGTTTTGGTTTTAACTATCAGCTATAACAACTTCAAATAACACGAAGATGATAATAAAGAGACGGGTTCTTGGGATGTGATTCGATTATAGGTTAATGTAGACAAATGGGTAGTTGGAACCGTTAGTAAATAGCTTTAAATTAGTGAATAAGGTAGACTTTAGAGAGGATAAACTTTCTCTCGAACAATTTACCCCAATCAAGTTGGTTTCTCTCAAACACCACCAAGCATGCAAATAAAAACAGCATTCGCTTTAGTCCATTCACTCTCTCGAGCTGAATATGTCGAAAAAGGTTTAGGATTCACTCTCTCGAGCTGAACCCATGACAACCCAATACCCACATACCATCAATTCAGTAATTTTGATTTTAAAACCTCTCTTTCGAGAAAGCCAAAAACACGAAGGTAGAACTGCATTCGCAACTACAATTCTTTAAATTGAACCACAATTACTGATTGAAATCCTTCTGAACAGCATTTAAACTAATAATTAACAATACCCACAAGCTAAATTATCCCATAATCACATAATCACACCCCAAGAATTGGGGTTTTAGCTAGACATCATAAAAAGATAAAAATTGTTACCAAACTGAGTTTCCATCAACTGAGTAAGATTAATTTCGTCTTTACAAAGGTCCAAATTGAAGAATCTCAAAGACCCACTCCCAATTTCTCAAAAATGGAAAACTTCAATTCTTCAAAACTAAGGAATAATGTCTCCCAAACCTCATAGTTCAAAAAAAAGATACTTGATAATGATAAAAAGCTACTAAACTAAATGTTCAAAAATGTATTTATAGTCGCAAAAATATGTTGCGAAGGACCATTCGGCATAGTAAGTCGGGGTCGCTGATCAGCTCGGCGATTCGCCCTTTGACCTATTTCATCGCCTTCTTGCTTCGGCCTTCAGCATCCTCAAGGTCTGTAACTTTGGGCGATCTAACACTTCATCACAGAACCACTCGGAGATCCGCCGACCGCTCCTTTCTCTCGCCAACTTGATTTTCTCCTTCAGGGCTTGACACATTTGAACTTTAGACGGTCAAGAGGCCATTCGGTGACTCGCCAATTGGACTTGGCGATCACCAGTCTCTCTTTTCTTCCTTCTTTTAGCTTGCTTCGTTCCTTTATGCAAATTATTGTCCTTTCTTTGTTCATTAATCCAAATACCTGGAAATCAAGGATTTTACATCAGTTATTGACACAAAACATGCATTTGAGGACACTAAATCTATACAAATAAAGCCCTAAATGAGTCCAAATCTAGGACTCATCAACACCCCTAACTTAAACTTTTGCTTGTCCTGAAGTAAAACTCAAGTTCAGCAGTTCAAAAAGGATGCCTCAAACAGTGTTATACAAGACTCAATCATGAATGCACACAACAAGACCCAATTTACTTAGGAATGGATCAAATGTGCACTAAAAGTTTCAAGTTGGGACTCACTATTATCAAACATTCTCAAGTTCACAATACTTGCTTCGAATGCAAGTTCAAGCTCAAATAAGGTATTCAAATGCCCTCACACAAAGATGATTCCATATTCACACACAATGGTTCAATATTTTATAGCTCCGGAATCACAACAACTCTCACACTCACAAAGATGAAAACATGCATGACTTCACCCATAAGCTTGCCCTTATTTTCCAATCAACCTTCGTTTCAGCTCACTCAAGATAAAAATAGTTCTTTCCGAGGCTTGTAACGGGGCTGAGTGTAAAGGTATGGTCATTTAGGCTCAATGGCTACTATCCTCATGAAATGTGGTGTGAACAACACTTCCTTTCCATTTCTTTTTCAATCTCATTCATGCTCAAAATTCACCCCATTATTCATTTTTCAAGAAACTTTGGACACCCCATTTCTTTTTACAACTTTATTTCAAAAAAAATCATTCTTTTTCTTTCTTTTCATTTTCTATCTCATTTTTTTTGTATGAACGGGTTCCATCTTTCTCAAAACTATGGGTCAAGGGAGAATTCTTTGCACTTCTTGATTTACTTTCTCTTTTCACCACACCCCCAACTTAGGCTTTTGGCCTAAGTTGGCTATTCAAACAAACCACATTTCATGAGGATTATGGGTGAAGAGATAAAGAAAGGTCACAATTTCATCAAGTTTCTTCCAAGAAAAGGATAAGGTTCAAAGGGTGTTCAAGCAAAGATCACACACTCGCAGGGTAGGCCACAAAAGAGGTATAATGTCGATTGGTTTCACTCTTTAATTTCTTTGCCTAAGATCATTTTAAGAATTCACATCACTTGGTCAATCAAACCAACGGGGAAAATTCTAGGTGTTATCACACATGGTTCATGGTAAGCTCATCACACAAGCCATTGACACCAATGTCAAACAAGACTCCACACTTTCACTAGTATGCAATGTTCATCACAAGAGACTCAATTCGATAATCGGCTAGTCATAATGATATGCAAAAAGTTTACATATTACCTATGCAACTTTATTGGCCTCATTGTAGCCGCTCATTCATGTTTGTTCGATTGAAAGCACTATTCAAGTCATCGGTATTGATCATAACTGATACTCAAATTTGGAAAAGAACAACCACATTCAAACACAAACAAGAAGTGGTACAAATTTTTTCGGAAGGGTCCAAAAATCATTTACATTCAAAATAAGGAGCCACAAGCTCAAATATCCACAAAAAAAGTGTAAAAACACAATATATACAGAAAAGTCATAATCACATGAGGTAGGTATGTAAATACCTCACCCCACCACAAACAAAAACCAATTTGTCCTCAAATGCAATAAAACATCCAGAAATCAATAAATATGACAGAGAGGGAGGTAAAGAGGGAACCTATCTACATAGTTGCTTCATCTGTCGGGGCATCAGTGCCTGGGGTAGTAAGAGCAGCACTCGATCCACTATGGCCTTCCATAGACGTCTCTATCACCGATGTCTGAATCACCGACTGTACAATTGTCTCCTCCAGATCTAGTAGGTATCTATATATGCTCTCCTCCCTCACCTTAATCTGCTCCTCATCGGTCTCTACCTCCGACTCATCATCTTCTATGTAATCCATTTGTACATCTCCGGTGGTAGTCGGAGGAATCTCAGATGTAGCAGGAGCATCCTCTGTCTCAGCGGCCTCAAATAAGGTGGTGAAGTCTGTATACTTGAGATAGTCCACATCCTTCCTCAGATCTGCCACCTCGGCTATTAAAGTCGTCACCCCCTATCTACTCTCACAAGTCTCAACTCTCGCAGTGATAGTGGCAATCGATGCTCGTAGGGGTGTCAGTGCAGCTAGGATGTCAGCCTCTATCATCCATGGTACAACAACCTCCAATCTAGTAGCCCTCACATCAACAAAATGTGCTAAATGTTCCATCTTTAAGAGCATGGACTGAGTGATCTTGGTGGGGTGGGGTGCAATAGTAGTACCAAGAGCCTGGGAGGAGGAAGTGCGAGCAGATGTACCTGAAGGCCCGGAAGCCAGAGTAGGCAAAGATGCCTTTGTAGGAATCGTCTCTATGTCAAAATCCGGGGATGTGTCCAGCAGATCTACTCTCCTCTTGTCTGCCTCCTCCCGAGTGTACTCGGCCTCTAAACTACGGATATCAGTTAAGGATGTAGGAGTAACTTTAATATCTCTTGTCGCATTTCGATGAACTCCAGCATGCCAGCACAACTCTCTAATCAACATTGGGTAAGAAAGGGACGTATATCTCTACTTGGCCCTCATGACCATATCCTGCTCTATGTCAATGCTCTTCTTAGTAATAATTGACCCAAGGTAGGACGCATTAGGATGGCAGAGAATGGACTCATTCTGGGATGGCATAATGGAAGTGCTGATAAAGCCAAACCAATATCGCGCAGCTACACTCAAGTACTTCTTCTCGATCGTGACTCCTGCCTCAATCCACCTCGGAGTGGTGTCAGAGATGAGGGGAGCTAGCAAGCCCTTGAGTTCATCCAAAGATGTTGTAGTGGTGGCCAAATTGGGGTAGTCAAATTATGACCCTCTGTCAAATACCGCATTGATGTGATCACGGCTACAGTGCAGTACTGTCCCCCGTACCATGATTGACTCTACTGGTCTGAAGGTATTGTCCTTCCTTTTACTCTTAGGAACTAGGTCACCATACGTCGTGTAAAACTCCCAGACCCATGTAGGAATATAGGGGCCATGGGGCCTGGTAAACTGCTCAAAGCGATGATACTGGAGTGTCTCCCTCACCCTGGAGTATTTCCCCTCAAAACCCTCAGTAGAAAGTAGCTTCTCCTACAGAATAGTCCGCAACCCTTTGGATTTTAATCTATTACGTAGTCGGGGAGGATTAATCACTGTGGAGCCATAGAAGGTGCTGGAGTTGGCATTGTATCTTCTATAGAGGAGGTTGATGGGGCTCTAGCTGAGTCGGGATGAGATCTAGCATGGATCTCTGCTTTCCGGGATTGTAATGGCTGGTCATCCTCCGGCTCAGATAATATAGCTTGGGAGTTAACGACCTCTCCCTCGCTGCCGGAGTTGTGCTCCAGAACCTCAGATGCTGGCCTCTTGCCTTTGCCATTGCCTTCCTTTGAAGGCTCTGGTCTCCCTTTTAAGGAGGGTTGACTCCTTCTTCATTTATAACCACGCCCGTGTTCTTTTACGAGGCAGCATGTAAAGGTTGGTTCTAGCCATATCTTCAAAAACATCAAAAAGAGTTATAAATAGTTCAAACAATATTGCAGAAAATAGTTGCAGACAGACTCACCGAACCAGTCGGCGAGTCGCCAAATCACTTTGGCGAACCAGATCGGGCTCGCAAAAAAGGTTGACTCCAAAATTTCCCAAAAAACTGGCATGTCGGCAATGGTAAAGACCTTTGGGAGAATCACCGATAGCTTTCAGTGAGCAAGGACAAGCCCGCCGAAAGTTACAGTGCATTTTATGGGTTAGGGTCGTAGAAAGGGTGATCAAGAAAGACTTTCGGCGAGTCACCGAGTGCACTAGGCGAACTCAGGCTTCTCGACGAAAGTTACAAACCCCTAAACTCAATTAAGCATGAAAAATAAAGGTGATAAAGGGAGATTCGGCAAACCGCCGAGTGGTTCGGTGAGCTTTATCGAGATCGCCAAACTGCCCAACATGCCTACTTTCAACCCCATCTACCAAATTCAACCCTGCAGCCCCCCAAAAAAAATCAAAGCATGCACTATTTCAATTAAACTAAGACCCATTACACCCATACCCCGGAATACTCAGACTTCTCTCGGTTTGGCAAAATTTGGCCATTTGATGACTTTTGCCCTTAAGAATGATGTTAACCGCTCCATCATTGGGAAAAGCACGTCATTTGGCACAAATGCGGGTTACTTAGACTTCACCAGACTAGACCCATAAACAAATACACATAACCCAACAATTTCAATCAATTTTAAGCATGACAATTTTGGGAAATCAACGGTATAGACATTATAGGCAAGATATTTGAATTAAAACAGGTAAACAAGCATACAATTATGATCAGAGAGGTCCAGCACACATCACTAAGATCAGAACAATTGCAAATGAGTAAAAATTGCTAAATATAAGTTTGGGGTTCGGAAAACAAACCTTTTATGCCAAATATATAAGTTGTAAAGCTAGGCGACAATGATATCCACTCCGAACATACAATTGATGACTAATACATGATAGAAACACAAAAATATAGGAAAAACTATTTCGGGTGTGAGTTTGGAAAGTTTAAAAGTGATGGAATGTGAAAGATTTTGATCTTTTAAACTTTTATCCTTTAAAAACTATCCAGTTCTCGCCCATTCGGCGACATAAGTTTTGCTCGCCGAGTGGTCACTTACCTTGCCGAGTTTTACAGGACCTCAAATTAATGTGGGGGTCCAAAACGGCAGATTAAGTTGCGATGGATGTCCAGTCTGTGACATGCCAATTTTCTCCTGGGTTCGTCGAGTTTTACAGACTTAGCTCTTAGAATTCATTGAGTCCAACGGCGTTCCAAGTCGGGCTCCCCAACCTCTTCGGCGAGTCGTCGACTGGCCTTTTTGCTCGCCAATCACCACTCTTCGAACACATCTTGCACTTCAACCTACAAAATCAACACACGATTATTTGTAAATCAAAACAAAAGTAGTAAAAAACTTAGGTTGCCTCCCAAGAAGTGCCTTAGTTAACGTCGTGTCACGACGTAATTCCCTACTTAATTTTGAGTCATGGGGTAGAGACGAGACAAAACATGACCCATTTGGGTCTCCAGTAGTTGAATAGATATGGAATGGGAGGCAGTCATCTGATTCAGCACTAACACATTCTCTTTTATCTTATTCAACACTTTGTCGTGTTCTTCGACTTTGTGAAGAATGAGTGAGAGTATCTCTTCTATTTGTCACCCTTCATACTCCTTGGGCTTTATACGCTCGTGAGGGGGAATGTACCAGTCTTTATTTTTTTCTGGTTCTTACAATTCCATAATCTTTTTGGCCATGAGATCCAGCTGAGTCAACAGTGTGGCCAAGATCTGGTCCTTCTCAGTCTCTTTGTTGGTCTTGGCCATATGATCAAAGAGTTGGGTTGCTATTGCATATGGTAGTCATGTGAAACCACCTGAAGAAATTTGGCCAACCACTACCCTGTTCTCCAGACCAAGACCTCTATAGAAGCAGTCCAGTAGCATGATATATAAGATTCCATGAGATGGGCATTGCAGCAATAGTGACTTAAATCTCAGCCACAACTCATGGATTGACTCACCCTCTATTTGCCTGAAACTTGGGATGTTATTCCTAAGAATCATCATTCTTAAAGGAGAGTGGTTTGTTTGGTCACCGTTGCTACTAGACATGCTCCTTAATTTTGCTCTAAACAAGTAACATGAAAACCAAAACAAAAGTAAGTAGATTCAATTATAAATAACAGGAACAAAACTCAACTTAACCAAAGAATCTTAACCAACACCACTCCTCGGCAGCGGCACCATTTTGATTAGCATTTCAAGGACACTTAATCTAGTTCCAAGTGTCAACGATCGTTAGTCAGTTTAATAACCCAATTAAATGAGTTTGGGTTGAATTCCACAGGGAGTGGTACGTGTTTAAGATTCAATAGGAAAGTACGAATATGCTCAAGTCAGCCATAGTAATAGACATTTAAGAATAAAAACATAATTCAAATTAAGGGGTGCCACGAATGTCAAATAAGGTTGTTTTGGTTTCAACTATCAGCTACAACAACAACAAATAATACGAAGATGACAATAAAGAGTCAGGTTCTTGGAATGTGATTTGATTATAGGCTAATGTAGAAAAATGAGTAAATGCAATTGTTAGTAAATAGCTGTAAATTAGTGAATAGGCTAGACTTTAGAGGGGATAAACTTTCTCTTGAACAATTTACCCCGAATCGAGTTGGTTTCTCTTGAACACCACCAAACATGCAATTAAGAACGACCTTCACTTTAGTCTATTCACTCTCTCGAGCTGAATGTGTGGAAAAAGGTTTAGGATTCACTCTTTTGAGATGAACCCATGACAACCCAATACCCACAGACCATCAATTTAGTAATCTTGATTTTAAAACCTCTCTCTCGAGCAACCAAAAACATGAAGGTAGAACTTCATTTACAACTACAATTCTTTAAATTGAACCACAATTACTGATTGAAATCACTTCTAAATATCATTTAAACTAACAATTAAAAATACCCACAAGTTAAATCAATCCATAATCACATAATCACACCCCAAGAATTGAGGTTTTAGCTAGATATCATAAGAAAATAAAAATCGTTACCAAACGAAGTTTTCATCAACTGGGTAAGATTAATTTTGTCTTTAGAAAGGTCCAAATTGATGAATTTCAAAGACCCACATCCAATTTCGCAAAAATGGAAAACTTCAATTCTTCAAAGCTAAGGAAAAATGTCTCCCAAAACTCAGAGTTCAAAAATAAGATACTTGATAATGATAAAAAACTACTAAACTAAATGGTCAAAAATGTATTTATAGTCGCCAAAAATATGTTGTGAAGGACCATTCGGTGCAGTAAGTCGGGCTCGCCCATCAGCTCAGTGATCTGCCCTTTGACCCATTTCATCACCTTCTTGCTTTGTCCTGTAACATCCTCAACGTCTGTAAATTTGGGCGATCTAACACTGCATCACAGAACCACTAGGCGATCCGCCAACTGCTTCTTTCTCTCGCCAACTTGATTTTCTCTTTTCGGGATTGGAACACTGGAACTTTGGGCGGTCTAGAGGCCATTCGGTGACTGGCCAAATGGACTTGGCGATCACTAGGCTCTCTTTTCTTCCTTCTTTTAGCTTGCTTCGTTCCTTTTTGAAAATTAATGTCCTTGCTTTGTTCCTCAATCCAAATACCTAGAAATCAAGGATTTTACATATTTTATTGACATAAAACAAGAATTTGAGGACACTAAATCTATACAAATAAATCCCGAAATGAGTCCAAATCTAGGACTCATCAGGCATCCATCTCATCCCAACATCATTCATAAGATAGGTCATAGATTCAATAGGTGAGAAGAGCCTTTCATCCTAAGAATCCCCATATTGTGAGGAAACATTTCACAACATGTCATTAATATTCATAAATGTATAATTGAGAATAGCATTTCAATAAACACAACATCATTATCATAATCATTGAAATTTCATTTATACTTCATTCATAAGTGTGTTTATAGTGAATATCCTTTCAACAACAACACGATTACATCATTATCATAATCACTTTATTCTCAAGTATTCATTAAGCATGTGCATAAGTATCAAGATCACACATAATTCTCATAATTTTCCCTTTAAGGACCATGAATCATAATTTACCAATACATCTAGAATTACTATATTAGACATGGATAATAACATGATTCAAGTAATCAATTTATAACATTCATGCTTCAATAACATTCTACTAACATCAATCAATAGCCACACTTTAAGATCCAATTTGAGAAATTAGGGGAATTCATTGATTCTTGGGTAATTCATCATGAAAACAGTAAAAATTAATCAATTTGATCATAATATAAAGCAAATAAATCATTGAAATCGTTTTGTAAAGGAATCCATGACTTGGAGTAAAACCCTAGCTTTTTTGGGGAATTGCAAGTTGTTAAATTGAGTTTTGAAGGGACTCTATCGGTGAAGGCTACCCATAGATGAAAATCTACCATACCTTGTTGAAGATTCACCACGAATTTATAGAGAAAATCTTGATTATTTAGCACTAGCTTCACCTTTCTTCTTCTTCCTTGGAATTCTAGGGATAGTTTCTTTGGGGAAAGGTGGTTATGGATTTTGGGTTTTTGGGATTTATGAGGTGTATGAGTTATTTAATGACTCTAAAAGTCTTATATAGGTCTATTAATACAATATAAAACAACCCCGCAACAAACTAAATAAAAAGGAAATTACTTTAAAAAACCCTCACTTAAGCCGACTTGAGGCAACCTACAGGCCCCATCCATGACCCCCACCTATGGGGCGTGGATTGACCTATGTTCCATACTGGAAGGGTGTGGGTTGGGGTTCTGTATCTCCTCATTTGGCCCCATGATCCACGACCCACTCCCACAGAGCGTGGACCACCCTACGTGGAGTAGGTCACTCTGTGGGTCATTCTTTTTGGTAGTTTTGGGGTGAACTTTTAGGACCCTTGGTTGGTTCTTTGGGAGTTGTACCTCGATGTTTAACCCCCAAACCCTTCATTAAAAGTTCAAGAAGCAAGTTTTACGACTCTAACACTTACGACAAGCTCTAGTTAAGCCTACTAATTTCTGAGGTGTTACATACACCATCCAAAATTCCAAAAATGAATGTTGAAGAAATTAAAACTTACGTGCTTATTAAGAGGCAACCCAAGTATTTACTTTTGTTTTAATGCTTTCAATAAAGTATGTTGTGTTTGTAGGTTGAAAAGAAGTCAAAAGGTTGAAAAAGAAAAATTAGGGGATGCCAAAACCAAGACGAAGATCTACCGAAGGAGTTGTGCAGATTTAATCTTGTCTGCCTTCTGAGCTAGAAAATGTGGAAAAGTGTACTATCAATTTCGGCAAACTGAGCTCCAAAAACCAATCCACCCAAGTACACTATGAAGACTCCATCAAGTCCGCCGAATCAGCATATAAGTTTGGTGTTCGCTCAAGCATCTTTGGAAAGCTTTAGCTCCATTCAGCGATTCGTCATAAACACTCGGTGACTTTAATCGTGACTACTGAGTGTTCCTAATATAAAAAGGCCAAGGGTCTTTTCAATTTCAAAAAGGAAACCATTTGAAATTTTTGACACATTTTATTCTTATTTTCTTGCAACTCTTTGTGTGTGTTCTTTAGAATCCTGAGTGTGATCGTTTTGAGTGCATGTATCGAATTTTCTTGTTAGAGTTGTCGACCAAACATTATTCTCCTCTAATTTCAATGTTTGCTTCCTAGTTGACCTTGAAATTATGTTTATTATATGGTCTATAAGACATTTGATTCTTTTGATTATTTGATTTCATTGTGTAGTCCTATAATGATCTTATTGAAATGTTCCCTTGAATTGATTACTTTTGGTTTACCTAAAAATTGCTAAAGTTGAGTTTGTTGGTTAAATGTTGAAATTCAACCCTTAAATTTAGTGTGTCATGTTTGAATTTGATATAAGTGAAGACTGAGTAACCCAATGTTTACCCGATTGCATGATTTTGCTCGGTGATAGAAAAAGTGACGTCTTTCTTAAGGGGAAATCATAAATTTGAGCAATACTTTAAGATATCTTGGGAACGTATGAGTACCCATGGGTAGATAAATTGTGGGTAGATTGTATTATATTGGGAAGCTTGTTATTGTTGCGTATGTTGGGTTTGTTTGTTAAAAGTAGACATTGCGCTGAACACCTCATGTTTTGTGGGCTTGTTATAGCTCGCCAATGAGGCTAGGTGAATTGCGAGTATTCCCTAGTTCACTTTCTTAAGTGAATATGTGACCTTGGGCAATGTCCCATTCGATGAGCTTTTCTTGGTCCACCAAACCCACCGAGTGGGAGAGAGCATCACTCTTGATGCGTGTTTATTTTAATTTTGCACTGTCTATTTTGGTGAACTTGTCTTAGCTCGCTGAAACCAACTCGACGAATTGCCGAGTTTGAATAAACTCCACGCATTATTCCTGAATTCTATAATAATTGATTAGGTCATATTTCGCGAGTTCACTGGAGCTTGCCCATCGTATTAGGATAGTCACCTTTCCATTAGGAAAGCCTAAGGGTATTTATAAACTCTTTTTCCACTTTAGTTTAATTTCAACTAACCTTCACCGAAACTATTTTTTAATGTGTTTGCTTTGCACGTTATGGCTAAGAAAAAAAGAAAGCAGGTTGGAACTTGAGGTATAGAATCTGACAGAGAGTCTCTTAATCCTCCTCCGCTACTGAAAAATCAAAAGGGAATGGCTATCACCGAGCCATCAGAGGCTCCTCGTCAGTCACAACATACCACACTGATGAGTGGTAGAATTGCAACTATATAAGGTCCATTTGGCTCAACAATTAGTGTCCTCAATGCCTAATTTATTCCTTTTCTACTAGAATGTTAATTATTTGGAGCTATGAAGGCAATTGGACAAGAGAAAGTATAATGTTTGGAAGAATGGCATAAAATACAAAAAGAAGTGCAAAGTCAACATTGTTGATCACCTAACATGAAGGGTGGATATCCAAAGTAAGATGAGATCGCTTTAATTAACACTATACTGAACTAGAATCAAAGGTTAATCAACGAAGTAAAGAAACAAGTGCAATCCACCGAAGATATAAGGCTGAGTGAATATATTTTGCCGAATCTTAGAGTGTTGGATAAAAACATAATGGCTGACTGATGTGAGGCCAAAATACATATTTTTAATCATTATTTGCCTCACATTTAGTATTTATATTTGTCTTTTATGAGCATAAATTTTATGAATTGTGCTAAATTGTGTATTTTATTTGTAGGATTAAATTGGTGAAAAAATGAGGAAGTTTGGAGCTAAAACGAATTAAACATGGAATGTTGAAGAAGGAAATCAAGCAGGCAGCTTAATGTATTAAAAGTTATAAAATAATACATAAGTTATATTGCAATTACAATTGCAATTCTGCTGTCAGGCGTAATTAAGAATCAGGCACAAATTCTTTGAGGCGGCAGTAATGTTCACGGACAGCTCACGCGGAGAAAAAAAAAGGAATCCAATTCCTTTTGGTTTTGGATTCCTAATTTAATTGGGACTAATTATTTTATTTAACTACATCTATAAATAGTGCATAGAAATATTTATTAGAGGGAAAAGAAGAACCAAGATACAAGACACAATATAAATTTTCCTCTAGCTTAGAAACTTTGGAAGAACCGCCGTGGAGGCCAGAGAATTGTGGTTTATTCTTTCTTCTCCTTTATTATTTATTTGTATTCGTGATTAATAAAAGATAGTTTAGCTATTGTTCTTAACTTTTTATGATTAACACAAGCATATTTATTTTAATAAATTTTGATT
>JAJOOO010018487.1:0-26561 GCA_029582685.1 Solanum piurae | reverse complement strand
ACAGTTCAGTCAGACTCTGTTGCATTGACCACATTTCAGTACAGTTTAGTATTCAGTCTCAACATGTTATAAATTGGTCATTGCATTCAGTTAGCTCAGTACTCAGTATCTATATCATGTTCAGATTATATCATTGCCTATTTGCTTTGTTTAGTTATATGTTATTTCAGCTGTATTCTATCTTGCATGCTCAGTACCTTTCAAGTACTGACGCATACGTGCGCTACATCTTCTCGTGATGTAGGTTCAGGTTCTCAGCATCCAAATCACGCTTAGATTGATTCCCGATCTCCAGTTCAACAAAATCAGTGGTGAGTCCTCATTCTCTGAGGAAAATATTCATGAGTTTCTTTCAGTATTTTTAGTCCTTTAGTTTCAGTGTTTCTAGACTTAGCTGGGGCGTGTCCCAGCATTTCTAGTCAGTTAGAGGCTATTTTCAGACATAGTTAGATTCAACTTAGTATTGAGTTAATATCTTCTTTGTATTAAACTCATCAGTTATCATTTATCTCAGTTATAGTATATGGGTATTCCCTATCTTTTCATTATAAATTATGATTTAGCTTCCGCATCAGTTTATTATCTTTAGTATGCTCATGATCATGCCAGCAGAGTTAGCTTGGGATCACTTGTGGTCCTTGGTCCCGTGTCCGCGTCTCGGGGGTAGTCTCGGGGCATGACATGATCATATACCAAAATGCACGTATCTGGAGCGCAACCATAAATCTTTAGGTGTTTAATGGTATGTGAATTGGAGGACAGTTCCCCAAATGAACTGTTCTTTTGTATAAATCATACCACACTCCATTTTGGTAATGAAGAATTTTCCATCATTTCTGGTATGAACTTCTTTGCGGATGAAGATGATTTCTTATTTGACACAAGTGAGCCGAACATAATCATCAAGCAATACTTTGAGGGTAAAAACATTATCAAAAGGGCAGAGTTGATTAGTAAGTATAAAAACAAGGTATGGGGTGATGGGAATTATGATGATGTTGTTAAAATTGTAATTATGTATTTTATCAGTATGTTCATCTACTCCGGTGAGAAGAAGAGCTCATCAATTACAAGGATACAATTTGATATAGTTGAGAGCGGCTGGTACCATGAATACCCGTAGGAAAAAGATGTTTTCTCCAAATTGGTCAAAAGCATAACAAAAAAATGGATGCTAAGAAAAAGTATTATAGAATTGATGATATGCCTCTTGCTATGCAAGTTTGGCTATATGAATGTTGTTCTTCATTGATCCGAATATTGTTGAAAAGAAGACCAATCATATTCCTAGATTGGTTAATTGGAGGACCAGAAACAACAGAATATATTATGAATTCCTCATGGAAGGAATGTTCAGTGATAACGGGAGTCCGGTAATTTAACATATTTTCATTATTCAATTAAATTATTCATACACATATTGTTGTCTTTCAATATACTTATTAATTATAAATGTTTATTGCACATTTAAAATATAAAAACATTCAATCTTCACTTAAAGAGATTGCATTTTATCAACTTTCAGTAAAAAATGATGCGATCCCCGAGAATACTTTTAAAAAAATGGCGACAAAGATGAAGACTTATATGATGATTTAACTTCAAAGCCTCCAAGTCATAAGCCAAACAATAAAGATAAAGGAAAACAGAAGGTAACAGTTCCATTTTCCACATCGATCAAAGAGATCAATATGCATGCAAGTTCGAGTTGTAAGGAGAAAACCCCACCAGTATCGCATGGTTCTCGGAAGGCAAAAAATACACCCTTTAGTTCTGTTTCAACCTCCATGGAAGAGAATAATGTATCAGTACAAAGGTTGCATACCCGGCCCAATGCTTCTGCCAACATTACACCACCCAAGAGTTCGAAACAACCTCAAGATACCAAGGCTGACGAAATTGCTGTGCTGAGACAGGATCTTGCCTCTTTCAAGAATTCTGTAAGCGAGTTTGTTACATTTTTTTTAATTTACATTTTATTCTGATATATTCTAACACTTTATTTAATAATTAGGTTACTAATGAGTTCAAGGAGTTGTACTTGTTTATACTGAATTTTTTTAAACAAGTCATGGATGTAGTCAACAAAAGCAGTCCTCAATCTGGAGCACCATTTCAAATTAAGCACACCAATGTTAAGTTACGAGAATACATTCACATAAAAAAATTATCCCATGTTACAGAACTCAAATATTTTGTTATAATATACACAGGAAGATGAAAGTAAATCTCCAACGCATGTACCTGATTTGTTGAACAACAATTTGATGAAAGACAACAATCAGATCTCAACATTTCTGGATAGACCTCACTTTGATACAAATGAGGTAATACATGATTTAAATTGTGTTTTTAATTTAGACGTGGATGGTGAAAATTTTGAAGAATAGATACCTCATCAAAATTTTGTAAATATCTCCCTGTACCATTTTGTTGCTTTAAATCACTCTGTACTCTAGCTGCCATTTTTGTTATAGTATGGTTCCTATTCAAACGGTTTCCAATTGATAAATATACTTAGATACCAATGTAGTAGTTATTGATTAGTATTGTATTGCAAAGACAATTCCATTATACTTTTAAATGGAATTAACTATGTATTGTTATGTGCTTACATTATACTTTTTAAATGTTCAAAAATAATATATATTATTGTAATATTGTTAGGATCGTACATTCTGATTCGTTCTTGAAGAACAAGTCAAAGAAAATTTCCATGAGACTTATCTTCCTGTTGAGATACACATACAAGACCCATTGTCTGTACATGAATAGTCTAAAGGCAAACAACCTGTTGGAATGCCATCATTAGAGGTACTGTTTTAATTTAATTGTATTTATATTTGTATTTTCTAAATGTATCCAATTATGTATGTAAACAATAAGTAAATACCTTTTATACATTGAATACTTATGGTTTATTCAATGTACTTGTCAGTTGTATTTACTTATTTCTACTTTTAGCAGAAATATTTATATACTAGGATACTTACTGGTACTTGAATACATTATAATACTATCAATACAAATGATACTTTGTAAGTATACTTACCGTTACTAGAATACAATATAATACTATCAATACATATGATACTTTGTAAGTATTCTTGTAACAGCTCGGAATCTAGTAGGCTAAGCTAAGGCAAAGTGAGAGGGTAAGAGTCAAGGAAGAGAGTTTGGGCAGCCTTCACCAAGCACTGCCTCACCTTCTACGGCCACCATGACGCCTCGTGGTAGGGACCACGGGCCATGGTGATGCTCGTGGAAGGCTAGGCAGCAGCTAGGCTACACTGCCCTACAATAGGACCCTCCCCATGAGACACTAGACGGCTCGTGAAGGCCACCACGGGCCGTGGGAGGGGCCATGGTCATGACTTAAGTTTTTAGGGGAAAAAAGGGTGGCAACCTAGCCACTGGTCAAGGGGCCATGGGCACCACTACGGAACGTGTAAACCTTGATGGGCCGTGGTGCCCCTCGTGGTAGTGAATTGACAGTTATCAGTTTAGGGGTTTTTGGGTCTTTTCCAGTTTTAAGTGAATCAAAGCTATGTCATTTTAACCAAGCCTAGGACCCCAGTTTAAATGAATTTAACCCCAAAACTCACCCATTAAAGTCATTATTTCCTAAATCTAAAAGAAAATCAAAGTTCTTCCTCCCCAAAATATTTCTCTCTCTAGAACTTGAAGAAGAAGAAAGGATTCAAGCTAGGATCAAGGTCAAGCCTCAATTGCTCCATTGAAGTTAAGCATTGGGCTTTGAGGTATGATAGTTTTCATCCATGGATTAATTTTATCAATGGAGTTTCCTAATTCTTCTATTTCAAAGATTAGAATTCCCCAATTGAGTTAGGGTGTTCTTCAATTGTGATGGGTTCTCTTCAATGTTGATTTAAATGATTGAATTATTATCTCTTATACATGAATTGATGAGATATGATGATTTTATGATGATTTCCCCATGAACCCATGTAGCCCCCTTGTTTTCAAGTTATGAATCATGTGATTGGGATTTTGATGGTAAATGAAGAGTTTTATGAAATTAAGCATGTATTGCTAGCTTTACATGAATTTATGATGAAATCCATATCTAACCCATATTTTCTAAGCATTGATGATTGAAAGTGGGTTTTGAACCTCAAGAGGTAAATTATGAACTTATGCATTTTCTTATGAAATTTATGCAAATGTTTTAAGGGTGATTTGAGAGTAAAGTACCAATGATGATGTTGTTGTTCTGTTGTTGAAAGGACATTCTGATAAACACATAACTAGCATGATGTGAAAGGTTTTCTCACATAATAAGGATTCTTAGGTTGAAGGGCTTTCTCACCTAATCGAATAAAATATTAAAGAGCTATCTTAATGAAACTAGCTTGGATTGGTTATCCTAGGATACCTTTCCATGGATAATAAGGTCAAGTAAGAAATTACTATTCGATGAGATTTAGCTTAGCACCGAGAGGATATTGAGATGGAAGCTCTCCCGAGTAGAGGCTGGGTTTCTAGTAGCAATCTCCTTATACCTTACCTATGTGATCCCATAGGATGATTTTCTAAAGTAGACATTAACTAGTGGATCCACTTAATCTAGAAGTTCATGGTTCTACCTTGGCAAGTAGGACAATCTTTTTTGGTGTGGGAGACACTGGGGATCATGTCATAGCTCACATAGTCTCTATGTCGGTTAAGGCTAATCCCCCACATTAATAATGAACTAAGGTTACTTCAAGAAGTATCGCATATGAGTTCAAAGGTTTTAAAGATGATGTTCACATGCATTGATCATGGTTTTATGACTTATGATTTGTAACTCTCAAAATACATGTTTTAGCTTGATCATTGCTTGCTTATTAAAATGTCCCTTTTTAGCATGATTTAAATGTTTTATGCATGACTATCATACTTGGTACATTATTTTGTACTAACGCCTACTTTTTTCTACATTTCCCTAAATGTAGGGTCCGATAGTCAGGGTCATCAGTTTCGTGGCTAGAGGTTGACTTGAGATTTTCTGAGCTTTGTTGAGTCCTCATGCTTCGAGGAAGGACTTTCATTATTTTAGTTCCTTTTCTTGTATTTCACTTTTGGACATGATTTATGGGCTAGGCCCAATTTCATTCTATTGTATTAGATGGCTATGATGAGACAAGTGTTTTAGACTTCCGCTTTTCTTTTATAAAAACTATTGGACTTGGACTATTGTTTCTCTGATTGTTCTATTTCTTATGTTATGAGAGCTAAGTGGCTTGTATGGGGTCCTTCGGGGTTCTATACGCCATGTTACATCTAGGGGGTACCCCTGGGTCGTGACAATTCTGATGGTGGGATACATATTAAACAATGTAAGTATTAATTCGTGTTCAAATCCGATAAAATTATTTATACACGACAATTTGAAGAATATACTTTATTTTTTCCATTTCATTTCAGACAGGAGACATGAATGATTTACAAAATAATGGAATCCCACAACCACATTCACAATTTGAGTTGCTCGATTTTTTGTTACCTAGACTCGATACAATTAATCTCGAAAAGAGCATTGTGGTTCATCCAAAGACTGTTGTTAATGATATTACACATGTTCAAGTTCAAAGGATTAGACGACTTGGTCGTTTGAATTGTTCTCCATACTCGACCAATTTTGGATCCTCATCTGGTAATTAATCTTCCTTCAGTATGTGTGGTTTCATGCCCAAGTGATGAGGCAACAAAAATATAATCTATGTTTTACAATTTGTATGTCTTTATACATAGAATTTCAGGCAACTCTTCCAATGTGGTAAGAATTTATGAAAAGAAACATCCCTTTGTTTCTGACTTCATACGAGGTGATATTTTTTATGATTACACAATGTGACTTCGTGAAGGTCTCCTTGCTAGGCATATGAATAAGTAAATATTTTATTTCGTATGATTATCAACTGTACGCATAATATACTGAAATTATCATTCTATTTGTTTTCTAAAGGATGCATAATGAAGATAGATATAAGAAGAAAAAAGTAGAATTGATAGTTGATATGGATTTGAGTATTCATTTAATATCCAAAAAGAATTGGTTCTACTCTCTGTCTTTTGATAAACAACTTTTGAAGAGGTAAAAGTATTTCATTGATACGTAAAAGATATTGTTTTTATTAGAAGTTGTGCACATACATTTATTGAATTTATTCTTTTAGCAGCATATTGATGTGGTTCTATATTATTTGCGTTAAAAAAGTAAGTACAACATCAATAGTCGCTGCAGATAACTACTGTTGACTGTCTGTTCAAGTCAAAAATTGCTGAAATTTATGCCGCGTATGCTCAAATTGGAAGTGAATTATGTGTTGCAAATGTTGAAAGCGACATACATGATTAAAAAAATGGGTATAGGTTGATGGCTGCCACCCCATGGAATACACTCGATAATGTGTTCATACTAGTGAATGTGGAGCAGAGAAATCACTGGGTGTTGGTTGTTTTGTTAATAGTTGAACGACACATTTATGTTTATGACTCATACAGAGCAACATGTCCTGACTCTTATGTTAGGGATGAAATTCAAAAGCTTGCTCAACTTCTGACAATGTATGTGTCAATGGAGTTTGCCAATAATTCAGATGATACACAAGATCAACACATTTCATACGACGTGACGTATGTGGAGGATATATCTCAATAGGAATCAGATGGCTTGTAAGTATAGAAAAATAGTCTCTTAATATACTTTTATAACCCGACCTTATTCTTCTTTAAGTTTATGATATTTCCCGCTCGTCTGAGCTTTTGTAGGCCGAAGCAAATGCTTAGATGAGAAGAAGTCAGAGCAAAAGTCAAAACAAGAAAGACAAAGAATTCCCATTAGGATAACTTTGAGGCTACCCTAATACCCTAATCCATGTCTATATAAAATAAAAAGGGAAAATCATTTTCATAGAAAATCCTTTTCGCTCCGTTTAGCCTTATCCACCCTCTAGGGGTATTTTAATGATAGGTTCCATAGGAACTGGACAATATCGTTGTAACACCTCAGAACTTATCAGACCTGAACAACAAAAAATTGGTGAACCATGGCAGGGTTCACGAACCATGAGAGGAACCACGGTCCATCGACCTACTTGTGGCTTACAACCACTCAGCAGTAGTGGACCATGAAGCCTTTCACGGGCCATGGAACACCACACGAGCCGTGGGAAGGCTCATGGAGGCAATGCAAAATCACCTTAGGCTCAGGCATCAAACCAGGGAGCCCTCCACGGGCTGTGGTCTTGATGATAGGCCATGGTGAGGCTCATGAAGCTGAACCAGTAGAACCCAACCCTAAGTGAATAACCACGGTGGCATTCACGGTCCGTGAAGTGGACCGTAGAGGGGAGTGCCCAGAACTAGTAGACCCTGGCTAGCAACCATGACCCACTTAACGGGCCATGGTCCCTTTGACGGTCCGTCAGTGGCTCTGTGGAAGGCCCTCTTCAGATTTTAAGTTGGGGTCGTTTTGGTATTTTCCTCTGTACGTTGGACACCTAAACTACATTGTTTTACTCATTTTAAGCCTAGTAATTTAGTCATAACTTACCCTAAATGATTATTCACCAAAATTCACCAAAACTTAGAGAAAAAAGAGGAGAAAAAGTTCGGCAACCCTCAAGAACAAGCAGGAGATGTTCTTTAGTTCCAGCCCCAAAATCGGAAGATTGCTTCGTGAATTTTATCAACAAGCACGTGGGATTTCACTAGTGGGTTCCTTTCATCTACTAAGTCGCTATAATTCAGTCAATTTTTAATTCTCTATATCTTGTTTAGACCTAGGGTTTCTAAAACCTTGGATAATTGTTGTGACTTAGTAGTTGTAGTATTCCTCATTGAATTATTATGTTTTCTTGGAAAGTTTGCTTAGTTCCTTGCGTGAAACTCAGAACCCTAGTTATGTAGATTATCTTAGTTCATGAATTAAACTTGCTAGGTCAGTTAAACAACAAACCATGCTCCAATTTTCAAAAGTTACATTATCAGTTCTTAAATGTTGCATTCTCAGATTTTCATGTCAGAACATTGAGCTATTCAATATTTCAGTTATGTTGTGTTTTACACATTTCCAGTTGGGAGTAGGCTTAGCATCAAGTAGGAATATGGTTCAGCGTACCCTCATAGTCCCAGAACTATGTGGCCCCATGGGTTTATAAGTCCCCTCTGTGGGTATCAGATTTAGTGATCACGCCAGTCATGCCTTTATACTCCTGGCAAGATATATTGGGTCCTCTCGATGGGGCGTATACATCAGACTTTGCATTTAGCTCACGTGGTTTTATGTCGGTTAATAGTAGCTCCCACAGTCAAACTTTAGTGCATTTGACCAGGTATTCAGTTTGTACCTCAATATTCAGTCTCAACATGCTTGTTCATGATTAGTACTTGGTCATTGCATTTAGCTTAGTTTTCAGTTATATTTTAGTATCTACATTTCTGCTCAGATTATATTATTGGTCAGTTATAGTTGTTCAGCTTATATATTTGTTCAACTATATTCTCTATCCTGCATGCTCATTACATTTCAAGTACTGACGCATACTCTACGCTACATCCTTTCATGATGTAGGTTATGGTACTCAACATTCAGATCACGCTTAGATCGACTTTCGGTCCGTATTAAGCAACTTCAGTGGTGAGTCTTCATACTTCGAGGATAATAGACATGATTTTTATATTCAGTCTTTTTTTTTAGTTTTCAGTTTTGCTAGAGTTAGCTGGGGGAATGTCCTAGCAATTCTAGTCAGCAGAGGCTTTTCACACATAGTATTAGATTCAACTGTAGCGTTTGAGTGATTATTCAGTATTTATAAAACTCTTAGTATATTTTTCTTGTATATATATATATGGGTATTTCCCACTTTCATTTATCAATTGATTAAGCCTCCATATTAGTTCATGTTTTTCTTAGATATGTTTAGTATGCTTATGATATGCCAGAAACAGGGTTAGCTTGGGGTCATTCGTGATCCTAGGTCCCATGTTACGTCAAGGAGGTAGCCTCAAGTGTGAAAAACTTGGTATCAGAGCATTAGGTTCAAGAGTTCTAGGATGTCTGAAAGCCGCACTAAGTAGAGTCTATATCCTAGGTGTGAAGTGAACCAGATCTAATAAGAGGGAGGCTACAAAGTGTTTTAGTAAAAACATCACCTTCTTGCTCTTCTTATTGTGCATAAGTATGGTATGATCTCCGTTCTAATTCATCGTTTTGCGTTTCAAATCATACCTCCTGGTAGAGCTTATGCATCCTCTAGTCCTGGACCATGAGGTCACTAACACAAAATTTTGGAATATGATCGAGCTTTTGGCTCAGAGTGTGGCCAATCAGAACAATCAACATACTCCAGTTCCAGCAATTGCTAATAGTGGATCAACAACATCTAGGGTTAGAGATTTTGTTTGGATGAATCTGATTGGTGAGGACCCACAAAAGATGAGGTTAAAATCTTTGGAGTGATGCAAGTGAGCGTTAATGATAGAGTGGAGTTGGCATCCTACTAGCTTAATGATGTGGCTCACATTTGGTTCACTCAGTGGAAAGAAAACAGGGGTGTAAATGCAGCTCATGTGACTTGGGAGTGTTTTATCAGAGCTTTTCTGGACAGGTTCTTCTCGATAGAGTTTTGAGAAGCTAAGGGACAAGAGTTTATGAACTTTAAGCAGGGTTTAATGTCAGTCCAAGAATATGGGTTAAAGTTCACTCAACTCTCTAGGTATGCTCCACATATGGTTACCGATCCAAGGGTACAAATGAGTAAGTTTCTATTTGGGGTATCTGACTTGGTGAAGACATAGTGTATGAATGCTATGTTGTTAGAGGATATGAATATCTCTAGGCTTATGACTCATGCTCAGCAGGTTGAGGGAGACAAGCTTAGGGAACTGGCTAAGGACAACAAGAAAGCTAGAACAGGGAATTATGAATACTCTCAGCAGAAATCGGGCGGTGGTAATCGCTCACAGTTTCAGTAGAGGTCTACATCCCCAACACCTTCATCAGCTAGTGGTCCATCCTTTAGTTTTCGACATGATCATAAAGGTAGGGAATCATGCTCTAAGTCTCAAGGGAGTACTTCAGGTAACAGGACTTTCTCAACTTGTCCAAAGTGTGGTAAGAACCATCCGGGTGAGTGTCTTACAGACAAGGAAGGGTTCTTTGGGTGTGGTCAGTTTTCCCATAGATTGAAGGATTGCCCTTCTCCTAGATAGGGGTAGGAAGGTAACAATATTAGGGCTCAGCCAACAGTTCCAGCAGCACTAGTAGATCACCCAACTCAGTAGGGTGCTTCATCTGGTACAGGTGGCGGTCAGCGTCAGAACAAGTTGTATGCTCTCCAGGCTTGCCAGGACCAGGAAGATTCTTCTAATGTAGTCATCGTTACGTTACATGTCTTTCATTTGGATGTTTATGCATTGTTAGATCTAGGGGCTACACTATTTTTTATAACTTCCTATATAGCAGTAAACTTTGGTGTCAGTCTAGAAACTCTTTCAGAACCCTTCTTAGTCTCTACTCCAGTTGGTGACCCAGTTAAAGCTAGACGGGTATACAAAAATTGCCCTATCACAGTCTCTTAGAAAGTCACCTCAGCAGATCTTGTAGAGTTAGAAATGCTAGATTTCGATATAATTCTAGTCATGGATTGGTTACATTCTTGTTATGCCTCACGCGATTGTAGAACTAAGATTATTCGGTTTTAGTTTTCAAACAAGCCAGTCTTAGAATGGAAGGGTAGTAGCTCAGTGCCTATGGGTTAATTTATCTCCTACCTTAAGGCAAAAAAGATGATCTCTAAAGGGTATATCTATCATCTTGTTCGGGTTAAGGATTCAAAATCCGAAACCCCAACTCTTGAGTTAGTCCCAGTAGTAAATGATTTTCTAGAAGTGTTTTCAGAAGACCTTCCCGGAGTTCCTCCCATAAGGGAAATCGACTTTGGAATTGATCTCCTTCCAGATACCTAGTCCATTTCTATTTCTCCTTACAAAATGGCTCCAACTGAGCTTAAGGAATTGAAAGAACAGTTGAAAGACCTTCTAGATAAGGGCTTCATCAGACCCATTATCTCTTCATGGGGTGCACCAGTGTTGTTCGTGAAAAATAAAGATGGCTCTCGTAGAATGTGCATTGTATATCGTCAGTTGAACAAATTCACAATCTAGAATAAGTATTCCATCCCCAGGATTGATGACCTGTTCGACCAACTTCAGGGTGCAAGTTGCTTTTCTAAGATAGACCTCAGATCCTGCTATCATCAGCTAAGAGTTAGAGATAGTGGCATTCTGAAGATAGTCTTCAGGACTTGGTATGGTCATTATGAATTTGAAGTTATTTCATTTGGACTAACAAATGATCTTGCAACTTTCATGGACTTAATGAATAGGGTGTTCAAACAGTATTTGAATTTGTTCGTTATTGTCTATATTAATGATATCCTCATTTATTCTCGGAATGAGGAGGAGTATGTGAGTCATCTAAGAGTTGTTTTGCAAACTCTCAAGGATTGCCAATTATTCACAAAGTTCAGCAATTGTGAATTTTGGTTACATTCGATCGTGGTATCCAGCAAAGGGATCCGAGTGGATTCTAAAAATATTGAGGCAGTACATCACTCGCCCAGAACCACCTCTCCAATAGATAACAAAAGTTTCTTAGGTTTGCTGGGTATTACAGGAGATTTGTTGAAGGATTTTCATCCATAGCTTCCCCATAGACCAAGTTGACTCAGTAGAAGGTCAACTTTCAGTGGTTAGATGAGTGTGAGAAAAGTTTCTCAGAATTGAAGACTAGGTTGACTACACCTCTGGTCTTGACCCTACCAGATGGTTCAAACGGTTATGTGGTTTATTGTTATGCATCAAGGGTCGACCTAGGTTATGTGTTGTTGCAGCAAGGTAACATTATAGCTTATGCTTCTAGACAGCTTAAGGTACATGAGAAGAACTACTCGACTCATGACCTCGAACTTGCAGCCCTAAATATTTAGAGGCACTACTTGTATGGTGTTCATGTTAATGTATTCACAGATCATAAGAGCCCCCAGTATGTGTTCACCCAGAAAGAGTTGAATCTTCGTCAGAGGAGATGGCTTGAATTCCTCAAGGACTATGACATGAATGTGCTTTACCATCCTAGTAAGGCCAATGTAGTGACTGATGCTCTAAGCAGACTATCTATGGGTAGTGTAGCAGCACATGTTGAGGAAGAAAGGAAGGACTTAGCAAAATATGTTCACCGGCTTACCTGCTTAGGAGTTGGTCTTATGGACATGTCAGATGGTGGTGTGATAGTTCAAAATAAATAAGAATCTTCATTGGTAATGGAGGTTAAGGAAAAACAAGATAGTGATCCTATATTACTTTAGTTGAAAGGTACAGTTCACTAGCAGAAGGTTGAGGTTTTCTCATATGGGGGAGATGGTTTGCTTCATTACTAGGGTCACTTATGTGTTCCTAATGTGGGGGAGTTGAGGTAGCAGATCCTTACAGAAGCCCATAATTCCAGATATTCTATTCATCCAGGTGCTACTAAGATGTACCTTGATCTGCGAGAAGTCTTTTGGTGGAACGACATGAAGAGAGACATCACAGACTTTGTGGCTAAGTGTCCTAACTATCAATAGTTTAAGGTAGAACATCAGAAACCAGGAGGTATGACTCAGGAGATTAACATTTCTACATGGAAGTGGGAAGTGATAAATATGAACTTCATTACGGGTTTACCTCATACTCGCAGACATAATGATTCCATTTGGGTGATAGTAGACAGATTCACTAAGTCTGCTCACTTCTTGGCTGTCAAGACTACAGATTCAGCGGAGGACTACGCCAAACTCTACATCCATGAGATAGTCAGATTGCATGGGTTCCCTTGATTCGAACCTACAATCTTCAGGTCATGAGCCTGATGAGTTGACCAATTTCTCTACCCCGCTTCTTCCCCTTCTCTTTCGAACTCTGAAAACCAAGGTTCAACTTGCATGTGTTAAGCATATAGTCTGAGTAGCATGATGTTCACTTCTTAGTGCTTAGGTGTCTATCGCCTCAGATAGAGGTCCTCAATTAACCTCTCATTTATGGAAATCATTTCAGAAATGTCTTGGTAACCAGGTAATTCTCAGCACATCATTTCATCCATAGACGGTTGGTTAGGAAGAACATACCATTCAGACCTTAGAGGACATGTTGAGAGCTTGCGTGATCGACTACAAGGGTAGTTGGGATGATCACCTACCTCTCATAGAGTTTTCCTACAACAATAGTTTCTATTCCAATATACAGATGGCCTCGTATGAGGCACTATATGGGCGTAGATACAGGTCCCCAATTGGTTGGTTTGAATTAAGTGAAGCAGCATTGATTGGGACAGATTCGGTTCATGAAGCTATGGATAAAGTTCAGCTCATCAGGGATATACTTAAGACAACTAAAAGTCATCAGAAGTCCTATGCAGATGTGAGGAGAAGGGACTTAGAGTTTGAAATCAATGATTGGGTTTTCTTGAATGTGTCACCTATGAAGGGGATAATGAGATTTGGCAAGAAAGGGAAGCTCAGTCCTAGATATGTAGATCCTTACAAAATCCTAAAAAAGGGTTGGTAATGTGGCTTATGAGTTAGAATTGCCAGCAGAACTAGCAGCGGATCATCCAGTCTTTCACAGTTCATTGTTGAAGAAGTGTGTGGGTGATCCGGCATCAATAGTACCATTAGAGAGTGTGGCTATGAAGGATAGTCTCACTTATGAAAAGGTGCCAGTTGATATTCTTGACTGTCAGGTTCGTAGGTTGAGAAATAAAAAAGTCGCTTCAGTGAAGGTTTTATGGAGGAGTCAGTCCGTAGAGGGAGCTACTTGGGAAGTAGAAGCAACCATGAAGGTCAATTATCCTCATCTTTTCCTTCCGATTCCGTTTCAACTTCAGGTAATAGTACCTCTCCATTCTCTTAGTTTAGTCTTGCATAAATTCAGTCTCAGTATCTTGTTCCTTCAGTTGTTGTTGCATTTTAAGCATATTTGTATATTCTTGGAACTGTGTTCAGTCAAATATCAGTTTCTAATACTTATTGGTAGGGATTGCAACTCCTTCCCTCCATACTCACCTAGTTTAGACTTTATTCGAGGATGAATGTTCCCAAGGGGGAGATATTATAACACCTCAGAACTTATCAGACCTGAACAATATAATTTTGGTTAACCACGACAGAGTTCACGGACCATGAGAAGAACCACGGTCCGTTGACCTGCTCGTGGCTCACACCCACCTAACAATGCTGGACCACGGAGCCCTACCCTTCACGGGCCGTGGAGCACGACACGAGCCGTGGGAAGGCTTGTGGAGGTGAGGTAGAATCACCCAAGGCTTAGGAATCAGACCGCGGAGCCCTCCATAGGTCATGGTCTTAATGAAGGGCTGTGGTGGGGCTCATGAAGCTGAACCAATAGACCCCAACCCCAAGTGAAGAACCACGGTGGAATTCACGGTATGTGGTCCCTCACAGGGTCCGTGAAGTGGACAGTAGAGAGGAGTTCCCAGAACCAGTAGACCCTGGCCAGCAACCATGACCCACTTGACGGGCCGTGGTCCCTTTGACGGTCCGTCAGTGGCACCGTAGAGGGCCCCCGTCAGATTTTAAGTTGGGGTCGTTTCGGTCTTTTCCCCTATGCATTGGAAACCTAAACTACGTCATTTTACACCTAAACTACGTCGTTTTACTCAGTTTAAGCCTAGTAATTTAGTCAGAACTTACCCTAAATGATTATTCACAATAATTCACCGAAACTTAGAATATAAAGAGGAGAAAGAGTCGACCAACCCCTCAAAAACAAGCAGGAGATTTTCTTCTGTTCCAGCCCCGAAATCAGAAGATTTCTTCGTGAATTTCATCACCAGGTATGTGGGATTTCACTAGTGGGTTCCTTTCATCCACTAAGTCCCTATAATTCAGTTAGATTCTTGATTCTCTATATCTTGTTTAGACCTAGGGTTTCCAAAACCTTGGATAATTGTAGTGACTTAGCTATTGTAGTATTCGTAATCGAATTATCATGTTTTCTTGGAAAGTTTGCTTAGTTTCTTGCATGAAACTCAGAACCCTAGTTGTGTAGATTATCTTAGTTCTTGAATTACACTTTCTAGGTCAGTTAAACAATAAACCATGCTCCAATTTTCAAAAGTTACATTGTCAGTTCTTAAATGTTGCATTCTCAGATTTTCATGTCAGAACATTGAGCTATCCAGTATTTCAGTTATGTTGTGTTTTACACATTTCCAGTTGGGAGTAGGCTTAGCATCAAGTAGGAATATGGTTCAGCGTACCCTCATAGTCCCAGAACTATGTGGCCCCATGGGTTTATAAGTCCCCTCTGTGGGTATCAGATTTAGTGATCACGCCAGTCATGTCTTTATACTCATGGCAAGATATATTGGGTCCTCTCGATGGGGCGTATACATCAGACTTTGCATTTAGCTCACGTGGTTTTATGTGGGTTAATAGTAGCTCCCACAATCAGACTTTAGTGCATTTGACCAGGTATTCAGTTTGTACCTCAATATTCAGTCTCAACATGCTTGTTCATGATTAGTACTTGGTCATTGCATTTAGCCTAGTTTTCAGTTATATTTTAGTATCTACATTTCTGCTCAGATTATATTATTGGTCAGTTATAGTTGTTCAACTTATATATTTGTTCAACTATATTCTCTATCTTGCATGCTCATTACATTTCAAGTACTGACGCATACTCTGTGCTACATCCGAATCACGCTTAGATTGACTTTCGGTCCGTATTCAGCAGCTTCAATGGTGAGTCCTCATACTTCAAGGATAATAGACATGCTTTTTATATTCAGTCCTTTTTTTTCAGTTTTCAGTTTTGCTAGAGTTAGCTGGGGGCATTTCCCAACAATTTTAGTCAGTATAGGCTTTTTAGACATAGTATTAGATTCAGCTTTAGGTTTTGAGTGATTATTCAATATCACTAAAACTCTTAATATGTTATATATATATATTCAGACTAGATGGGTATTTTCCATTTTCAGTTATCAATTGATTAAGCTTATGCATTAGTTCATGTTTTTCTTAGATATGTTCATTATGCTTATGATATGCGAGAAACAGGGTTAGCTTGGGGTCATTTGTGATCCTAGGTCCCGTGTTACGTCAAAGGGGCAGCCTTGGGGCGTGACAATCTTATTTAATAATGTATTTTCATCATTTATCAGGGATTATGATATATATTTTCTAGCATTTTCAGAGTACCTAAGTGAGGGTGAAGGTATTCCAGTTCAGTACCTTGATTCTAAGTTACATCACATTAGATATGGTGAACTATTGTGGGAATATGCAGTGAAGAAGATTGAAGATGGAGCTATTAGTGAGACTGAGGCACCGCCCATAATGATCAGGCCACCCACAAGAATCGATAATTGTCAATTTGTTAGGATCGATTAGTTTCTTGTCCTAATTATCATTTTGAGCTTCTATTTTATGTTTATGGTTGAAACTAATATTTTTGTTTTTTGTCTAACATTATCAACTATTTTATTTATATATGATCATGTTGCTTTACTGTTTTGGTAATTACATTGTTAAATACATTATGTGGGTTATTGCATTCAATGTATGGATATTTACCTTTGGTAACGAATTTTTTCAGTTGTGTGTTCTTTTTATAAACATATTCAATAGTATAAATGTATACTAGAGTCTTTTTTATATCAACATATCCACAAGTATTACTATATTCATTTACTATCAGGACTTACTTAAAGACATTTGGATACTTATTCTTTAAACGTTCAATAAATGATGGAAGTAATTACATTCTAACCTTTTTCCGAAATACAAATTTTTTAAATCTTTGTAGTTTACTTATTATCAATGTATGTGTGTATTTTTAACATAAGTATTTTTTACTCGTCCGTATTAGTATATGTTTTTAAAGTGATTTTTATCATATACCAAAGTAATATCTAAGCATATACAGAGAACGTTGTTCCTTTATATTTTTTTAAGTTGTGTGTTCTATTTATCAAAATATTCACTAGTATAACTATTTTATATATGTATTTACCAACATATTCTCAAGTATAACTATATTCATGTATTATCAGTAGTTACTTATAGTGTCAAGTAATTTGTGTGTATCCATACATGTTTATAATATCAAAATGATTAATTGACTAATTATCAGTTGAGAAGTTTGTATCATGTTTAATATTGAGATACTATTCAAGTAAATTTATAATTTAATCAAGAAAAAAAATACAAATCTTTCAAAAGGCACATAAGAACATTTTTATTCATTTATTCAACATAACAAAAATTAAGTAAAAGAACATTTCACTAATGAGAGGTATCAATTCCTATGCATTCCGTGTTGCAGTTCGACATGAACGCCTATTGTGACCACATTGTCAACACGTACTACAATTGGTATCCTTCCTTGTACTCAACTCGCTAAATGACTTATCCCGTTACTTCTTTCGCCATCCTGGAGGTCGTTTGTATTTTGGTGGCAACACAACTTCATTAGCAATATGTTTAGGTATATTCCATTCATTTTTGTCAGGGTGAGGATACACACACTTCATATGTTTTCAATATTATTTTTGGCTTGTAAAATTATATTCATATGGAAGCATATGTTTTTTGTTCAACACCCTCCATGCATGTGTGCACGGTATTCCATCCAGTTGAAATCTGTTGCAACTGCAAGTCTTCTTTTCCAAGCATATGATATAAGTCTTCCTTTCATCACTTACTGAATAAATGTAATCAGTTTACGGGACAACCTAGAATGAATACGTATTTTCATTTATACATTCTATATGAAAGTAAGTATACTTTAAATACATAAATAACTAAATACATAATCAACTGAATACATGAAAGATTATTTTTCTCATAAAAAAATAACCTTTCATAACATACTTACCATCATACATCCAGATTTTTATTCATTAAGTACAATCATCTCCTGAAACTTCTTCCCAAGTAGTGTGAATGTGAATGATGCATTTTTTCGAATTGTGCAATTCCATCTAGAAAACATCAAGCGCACTTGTTCAAGAAAGTCAAATATCGATAAATCTCTTACTGCTACCGATGTTGAATTGATGCACTCTGCAATATTCAACGTCATCATCCAACCCCGAGGAACTGGTTCATACATCCTTGCCCACTTCTTATAACCAACCAAAAGTATTTCTTCACCCTTACATCAACCTGCTCAACCCTTTTCATTAGCCTATAAAAATCATTTTGAGTATATGCTTTTGTCATAGTGTAGAATACTTCACTCAATTGCCCATTTAATTTTTGAAATATTTTGCATACATTAGCCCACAAGTGCCATATGCATACGTAATGCTGCATATTGTTGTATATTTTAGATACAACCTTTATTATGCTCTCATTTCGGTAAGATACCACACACATATTATCTCTTTCCCCATAAGCTTATCTGAGTTGTCCAAAGAACCATGTCCAATCAACATCATTTACTAAATCAATAACTCCGTACGTCAAAGGTAATATATTTCCTATTATAATGTATAAAAAGTGTTAAAACCAAATAAATAAAATTATAATATAATTATGTATCTAAAATACCTATTCCATCTAAAGTAATGGCTGATACGAATGCACCAGTACATGTTTATTTGAGGTGGCTGGCGTCTACAACAACAATAGACCTACAATGATCAAACCCCTTTATAAAAGCATGCAACTATATAAACACATACAAAACTTCATTCGCAAATGGTTTCTTCATTCGAATATATGAACCAGGGTACGTCTTGTCCAAAGTATACAAGTATCCAGGCAGCTTTCCAAAAAAAGCAGCTGGTTGCCCCATTATCGATTCTAATGCCTTCTCTTTTACTCGTCATGCCAACATGTAGTTAATATCAATATCCATGTCCAATCTAACGTCATCCATGATATCATTTGGAGTGAACTTCATCTTGTGATTCCTCAATTTAGGTGTGACTATTCCTCCAATCAATCCACTTGTTGCACAACATTCTGAATGTACCCCATCTTTTAAAGGACATGTATGTTTAGAGTTAAAAACTCTAATTCTAACATCTTCGACTTGTTAATACTTGACGCTTTCATCAACCATGTGCAGTCTTTAGATTGACATACAAGTGTATAACTGCGAATATAATTTTTTTTTAGTTTTGCTTTGCATCTGCAAACATAAATCAATACACTTGAATTGAAACAATTTAACAACAATTTACCTAATAGAGTTAACCTCTCCACCAAGAATTTAAACCTTTTATCGATTGAGTACTTTTCAATCACATCCTTCAACATCGACTTGTCCATGTATATCTGATCCACCATTATCTCCTTTTGATATTTGTTTGTAATGATCAAATTGTTTCCATCATCAAATACATCTACTGGTTGATCGCCAAAAGTTAGGACAATTAGTAATGTATCATTCTTACCAATCAATTCTTGATTGTATTCAAGTTGCAACACATCCCCTTCAATAGAAGTTTCTCCAGAATCAGAATATATTATATCAATATCGAAAATACTTACACACAAGGGATATACTCTAAATTGAGTGTTAATCTTTTTCAACTGAACATATACACGCACAACCATATCGTTACATATTTCATCGGCGTGTCATTACCTTCGATAATATATTTGATTTTCATACACTTTTTTGTTAGATCGATGTTCAGTTATATCGAAATTAAATCAACTAAATCAGAGTATGAAGTATATTCCTTCAACACTATCCCATCAATACTATATTTTACATAGCAATTCTCTTCGCTCTATTTTTCGAAATGTCGAATCAACACTGTGATAGTTTTCATGGAATTGAATTTTGTTAGGCGAAAAACTGAAGAAGAAAGATTAAACATAATTTTTATAATTTTAAACTGATGAAAAACCTATAGGGTAGTAGTCATAATGTGATTATCGCTAATTTAAAGTGCCAAATTAAGGGGTTTAAGGGCTGAAATAAAGTAATGACAATTACATTAACCAATCTACTTTATTTAGTAGAGAATTTAATTTGGGTGTATTTTTGTATTTTAAAAAATGGAATATTCATGGAATACAACCTTTATGAAACACAGTGTAGTTTTTTTTTTTTTTTAAATATCATAATTATTGCTATTCCAATTTAGTAACCCTAAAACTATAGTCATTTTTGAAAGTTACACAATTAAGGAAGCCAAAATGAGGCTCAGTTCTTCATATATTTATAATTATAATAATATTATATTCGTGCATTTAGTGGTTGGCAGAGACTGCCCATCAGATAAATCAAAGAGCTAACGTCGATCAAGGTGCACAGGTTTTATCAATGTTGTGGACTGCTCGGTTTGGCGCCGCCTGGTAGTGTTTGCCTCGCTGTTGCTACTTAGCTTATCTTTGTCTTCCTCAGCCATCTTTGTAGCAATGCCACGTTTCAGTAACTAAACATGCAAATTTTTCCAACTTTACCCTTATCCAACAAGATGATGACTACTCCTTCACCCCATTTCCCCAAGCTTCTGGCGGTTATGACTACTCATTTTTACACGCGTACCTTACCTACCATAATCTTTCAAATACCACTCTCCCATATTGTCATACATACAAAAATTCATTCGCAAGTGTTTTCTTCATTCGAATAAGTGAACCAGGGTACGTCTTCTCCAAAGTATACAAGTATCCAGACAACTTTCCATAATACGCAACTGGTTGCCCCATTATCGATTCTAATGCCTTCTCTTTTGCTCGCCATGACAATATGTAGTTAATATCAATATCCAAGTCCAATCTAACGTCATCCATGATATAATTTGAAGTGTAATTCCTCAATTTAGGTGCGACTATTCCTCCAATCAATCCACTTGTTGCACGACATTCTGAATATACTCCATATTTGAAAGGACATGTATGATTAGAGGTAAAAACACTAATTCTGAACATCTTCAACTTGTTAATATTTGACGCTTTCATCAACCATGTGCATTCTTTAGATTGGCATACAACTGTATAACTGCGAATACAAATTTTTTTTAGTTTTGCTTTGCATCTGCAAACATAAATCAATACACTTAAATTGAAACACATTTAACAATAATTTACCTAATGGAGTTGACCTCTCCACCAAGAATTTAAAACTTTTATCGATTGAATACTTTTCCATCACATCCTTTAACGTCAACTTGTCCATGTATATCTGATCCACCATTATCTTCTTTTGAGATATGTTTTGTAACGATCAAATCATTTCCACCATCAAATTCATCTACCAGTTGATCGCTAAACGTTGGGACAATTGGTAATGTATCATTCGTACCAATCAATTCTTGATTGTATTCAAGTTGCAAAACATCCCCATCAATAAAATTTTCTCCAGAATTAGAATATACTATATCAATATAAAAAATACTTACACACAAGGGTTATACTCCAAATTGAGTGTTGATCTCTTTCAACTCAACATATACACGCACACCCATATCGTTACGTATTTCATAGGCGTGTCGTTACCTTCGACAATATATTTAATTTTCATACACTTTTTTGTAAGATCAATGTTCAATTGTACTGAAATTAAATCAACTAACTAATACTATGAAACATATTCCTTCAACACTATCCCATCAATACTATATTCTACATAGCAATTCTCTTTGCTCCATTTTCTGGAATGCCGGATCAACACTGTGATAGTTGCCATGGAATTGAATTTCTTAGTCGTAAACTGAATAAGAAAGATTAAACATAATTTTTATAATTTTAAACTGATGAGAAACCTGGAGGGTAGTGGTCATAATGTGATTATCGCTAATTTAAAGTGCCAAATTAAGGGGGTTTAAGGGCTGAAATAAAGGAATGACAGTTACATTAACAAATCTGCCTTATTTAGTGGGGAATTTAATTTGGATGTATTAAAAAAATGAAATATTCATGGAATACAACCATTTTGACACACAAAGTGTAGCTATTATTTTTTAAATATCATACTTATAGCTATTCCAACTTAATAACCCTAAAACTATAGTCATTTTTGAAAGTTACACAATTAAAGAAGCCAAAATGAGGCTAAATTCTTCATATATTTATATTTATAATTATATTGCAGTTGTGCATTTAGTGGTTGGCAGATACTGCCCAGGAGATTAATCAAAGAGCTAGCGCCGATCAAGGTGCACATGTTTTATCAATGTTGTGGACTGCTCGGTATGGCACTGCCTGGTAGTGTTTGCCTCGCTATTGCTACTTAGCTTATCTTTCTCTTCCTCAACAATCTTTGTTCCAATGCCACGTTTCAGTAACTAAACATGCAAAATTTTCCAACTTTACCCTTACCGAACAAGATGGTGACTACTCTTTCACCCCATTTCCCCAAGCTTCTGGCGGTTATGACTACTCATTTTTACACGCGTACCTTACCTATCATAACCTTTCAAATACCACTCTCCCATGTTGTCATACATACAAAAATTCATACGCATGTGTTTTCTTCATTCGAATATGTGAATTAAGGAACGTCTTGTCCAAAGTATATAAGTATCTATGCAACTTTCCCTAAGACGCAGCTGGTTGCCCCATTATCGATTCTAATGCCTTCTCTTTTGCTTGCCATGCCAACATGTAGTTAATATCAATACCCAAGTCCAATCTAACGGCAACCATGATATCATTTGAAGTGTGCTTCCTCTTGTTATTCCTTAATTTAGGTGCGACTATTCCTCCAATCAATCCACTTGTTGCACGACATTCTGAATGTACCCCATCTTTTAAAGGACATGTATGTTAAGAGTTAAAAACTCTAATTCTGAACATCTTCAACTTTTTAATACTTGAAGCTTTCATCAACCATGTGCATTCATTAGATTTGCATACAAGTGTATAACTGCGAATACATATTTTTTTTTAAAGTTTTACTTTGCATTTACAAACATAAATCAATACACTTAAATTGAAACAAATTTAACAATAATTTACCTAATAGAGTTTGACCTCTCCACCTAGAATTTAAACCTTTTGTCGATTGAATACTTTTTCATCACATCCTTCAGCGTCGACTTGTCCATGTATATCTGATCCACCATTATCTCATTTTGAGATTTGTTCGTAATGATCAATTCGTTTCCACCATCAAATACATCTACTAGTTTATCACCAAACATTGGGATAATTGGTAATGTATCATTTGTACCAATCAATTCTTGATTGTATTCAAGTTGCAACACATCCCCTTTAATAGAAATTTCTCCAGAATTAGAATATACTATATCAATATTGAAAATACTTACATACAAGGGATATACTTCAAATTTAGTGTTGATATTTTTCAACTGAACATATACACGCACACCCATATCGTTACGTATTTCCATAGGCGTGTAGTTACCTTCGACAGTGTATTTGATTTTCATACACTTTTTTGTAAGATCAATATTCAATTGTACCGAAATTAAATTAAAAAAATTAGAGTATTAAGAAAAATCTCCTCAACACTACCCGTCAATACTATATTCTACATAGCAATTTTCTTCGCTCCATTTTCCAAAATGCCGGATAAACACTGTGATAGTTTCCATGGAATTGAATTTTGTTAGGTGTAAACTAAAGAAGAAAGATTAAACATAATTTTCATAATTTTAAACTGATGAGAAACCTAGAGGGTAGTGATCATAATGTGATTATCGCTAATTTAAAGTGTCAAATTAAGGGGTTTAAGGGCTAAAATAAAGGAATGACAGTTATATTAACAAATCTGCCTTATTTAGTGGGGAATTTAATTTGGATGTATTTTTGTATTTAAAAAAATGAAATATTCATGGAATATAGCCATTTTGACACACAAAGTGTAGCTATATATTTTTTTAATATTATACTTATGGCTATTCCAATTTAATACCCTAAAACTATAGTTATTTTTGTAAGTTACACAAAGAAATATTCTACGGAACCATGTAAACAATACGAAGATAGTTGGATTTTCTTGGTCCAATTGCATTTGTGGGTTAAGTCCAATTTCATTTGGGTTAAGTAATTAATTTGGATTTTACAAATTCAGTAGGTCCATTTAAGCCCATGGTCTACTTATATGGTGGCCCAAATTTATATAATGTATTTAAATGACATGAGTCAAATTCAAGACTAATGAAATTGTGGCATGGGCTAAATTGCAGTTTGCAAGCTCTGAATTGTAAGAGAATCAATTGGACCCAAGACCTAATTTAATTTGGTACTCTCTCTATCTATTTTTACTTGTCCAATTTTGACTTTTTATTTGTCATTTTTGATAAATCAGGAAAAGACGATATTTTTACCTGTTATACCCTCAATTTATTTAGAGAGTTAGAGCATGTTTGAAAAACCACCTGGTAATTGAAATTGGTGTAATTATTGGGTTAGTAATTATCAAGCTAGTAATTACACAACCTATTAATTACACTGACATATTTGTTTGCCACAGTGCAATTATACTTTAATTACACATGTATTGTTTGGTTGCACAAGTGTAATTATAAGGTTATATTGAATTTTAAAATTAAAAATTTATATTACACAATAAGGGCCTTTATAAAAGATATTAAATTAAATATTTAAGATATATATTGTCTTTTGAAAATATATTAATGAATAAAAATATGTTCTTAACTATATTATAAAAATAATTGATTTATATATTTCAATTTAGTATATTTTAATTAAGTTAATCAAAATAACTAAAAGTACATAATTTCTATGAAAATGAAATGCTTGTTTGACAAAAAAAATTAATATTATAAATATAATGTCATAAAATTATAAAACATTACAGAAAGACAATCTATCAAGTCTAAATATGATTTATAAGAAAAGGAAAACGTAAGTCCATAACTTTATTTAACAATGAATTCTACTTTAATTTAAATACAAACAACATTATACTAATGCTTTTTTAGATAACACGAAAGATTGCATGAAATCACATGAGCATAAGAAGGAAATGAAATACAAATAATATAAGAAAATATTTAAAAAAAATATTAGAATAATAAAAATAAAAAAGAATTTAAAATAATATAAATAAAAATACATTCAAATGAAAAAAAATAAAAATAGAAATAAAAGGAAGAAAATAAGAAGTAATCAGTGTAACTCCCCGATTTTTTTAAGCTAAGGCCCGAACTGTTCTTTATTTGCATATAAGGTCTTATCGGGTTATCTTAAATTGCTCATATTTGTAGAGGTAAATTATTTAGTATGACAATGATTTTGAATATCGATTAAGGTCACTAAAAACTCCTAGCACAAAGTAGAGTTGAAAGTTTCCTTATCGATTAAGTTTTGATGTAAGATTCTACTTGGGTCAACTTCAAACAATCATATCTCTTAGAATATAAAGAGTTACGTGGGCCATAACCTGTCAAATTAAAGGTATTTGAATCTTCTTTACAATGCCACCAATTCATAATAATCCAAGGTTTGATAAAAAAAGGTTATGACCATTTTAGTAACCCGATACAGTTCAGTGACGAATTAGCCGATGGGAAAACTGTAACACCTCAGAAATTAGACCCAGAAAAAAATTCAGAAAATTAGAAGCTACGGGCACCACCTAAGGACCGTGGGATGACTTACGGTCCGTGCTGGTGGTCCGTAGATGGACACTGCAACCTAGCTCAGAAAAATTAGCCAAGTCTCGACTCACGGACAGATCTACGGTCCGTAGATCAGACCACGGTCGGTGGATCAAGACTCCCTTACCCAACCTCTGACATGAACTACGGTCGACCAGCACGGACCGTCGTTCGATCCACGGTCCGTAGGTCTGACCGTAGGTAAGGGTCAACAACCAGTTAGCTGAAAATTGTTGATGGGTCAACTTCAGATGGTCATAACTTTTAGCACAAAAGGAATTATGTGTGCCATAGCATATTATATGATAGATAATTGAATCCTCTTCCTAACGCCACCGAGTTTGCTAAAATCCGACCTCCAAGTAAAAAGTTATGCTCGTTTTGGTGAAGGCCTGTCGAGCAGATCCGATTGACGGACCCAATCGACGGACTGTCGATTGATTGACGGCTCGTCAGTCCAATCCGTCGATCACTCCGACAGCAGTTAAGTCAGGGGTCTTTTGGTCTTTTTGTTTTTCGTTTAACCCATAAAATACGTCGGTTAGACCCTAAATCATGAGATTTTAGTTAGTTTAAGCCTAGAAACATAACTAGAACTTACCTAATTCAAATCATTAATCAAATTTAGAGGAGTTAGAACGTTAAGAGGAGAAAATAGGTCAAGAACCCTAGTTCAAGAACGCAACAAGTTTCCTTCAGTTCTAGCCCTAAAATCGAGAGATTTCTCCGTGGAATTCGTCACCAGGTATGTGGGATTTCACTAGTGGGTTCCTTTCGCCCATTGGGTCCCTAGAATTCAGTCAGTCTCTTGATTCCCTTATTATGAATAGACCTAGGGTTTCTAGAATTACAGCAGATCATCATGAATTAGTTATTAACATGTTCCAAATCAGATTATCATGTTTGTACTCAGTTTATTGCATGAATTTCAGAA